>CM067365.1:67703596-67726686 GCA_034401795.1 Chaetoderma sp. LZ-2023a
TAATCTCATCCAGACATATGCTCACTGGACATAATCCCACCTGAACATAAACCTACCTGGACATAAACCCACCCGGACATAAGCCCACTGGACTTAATCCCACTCGACATAATCCCACCCAGACATAATCCCAGCCACACATAATCCCACCCGGACATAAGCCCAGCCAGACAAAATCTCACCCGAACATAATCCCACTCGAACATAAGCCCACCAGGCATTATTCCCACCGGACATATTCCCAGCCAGACATAAGTCCACCGGTACAATCCCACCCGGACATAAACCCACCGGACATAAGCCAACCAAGCATAATCCCACCTGGACATAAGCCCATCGGACATAATCCTACCCAGACATAAGCCCACAAGACATAATCTCACCTGAACATAAGCCCACCGGACATAATCCCACTGGGCATAATCCCACCCAGACATAAGCCCTCCACAAATTATTATATAATGCTTATTAATTGCGAAGTCGAAATAGGGACGCCTGTTTCTAATTCAATGCCACAGCTTAAAAATATTGTATTAATTTATGTGTAACGAAATCGTCATTTGTTAAGATGTATTTCGTTTGGATACATCTAGGCCCACAATGTAAGCTTCCAAAAGTGCACATTTTTGACAATCTAATCTTCAAGCATTCTGCTGTGAATGTGTACAGTTAAAATTATTATTATTATTATTATTATTATTATTATTATTATTATTACTATTATTATTATTAGGCTCCCAAGCTGAGAGCGAAGCTCTGCTGGAAGCCTATTGTAATTGTTCCGATTATTATTATTATTATTATTATTATTATTAATTTTTTTTTATTCTGCTGCAAAAACTTAAGTCTTCTTCTCCCATACCGCTAAATGGACTGGACTGAAACTTTGTGGGATATAACTATGCCCTAGCCTCTTTAAACTTTGAAACCAGAACGTTTCTAGCTAACCTGGTTTGGCAGCCATCTTGGATTTTATGCAAAAATGTTGACATTTTTAACAAGCTTCTTCTATAAAACCATTACGTGTATCAGAGTGAAACTGTATAAATTTAAATGATCCAGAACCCTGATTAAGATTTGAGTAGCAAAACTTGCCAGCTCAAATTGTTCGGCGGCCATGTTGATGACGTCATGATTTTAGAAAATGATCGTTTCTACAAAGATTTTTTATGTATTCAGTTCAAATTTTGTAAACTTGATCAGTAACTAACTGCTCATAATCTCTGCAAGGATGGACCGGAAAGGTTAAGAAACTGCCGCGATATACCTTTCTGAATTTTTCCTTTTTACTCTGCAGGCAGTAGTAAATGTGTGTTATCTAATATCAGATATCTAAAATAAACAGTGGCTGATAACTTTTCTTTAAATGTAATTTATGACTAGCATAGAGTTTCAAAACTATCAACCCATCCCCCACCCCTACATGCATAGCTAAATGGTACTGTTAAATGGCAGATGCGTGACACATTATGCAGATCTATTTCACAACTTAACTGCTATTTAATTTTAAGAACGATGCTACTCTATGCTGCTGCCTATGACAGCAACAGCTTTTACCTGTAAGATTTTCAAATTACAAACTAGAATTCCTTCCACGAGATTTACTGCTGAACTACAACAATTATTCATTAACCCTTTTACTGGTGAATTGCAAGCCTCCATTAACCGGTTTACTTCTGAATTGCAAGGCCAACTTAACGCTGTTACTGCTGAATTATCAGTCTCCAAATGTACCACTTTTACAACCAAAATGTCATTTGAGTGTGAAAAAGGTCATTCGTGTGCAGAAAGGTCAATTGAGGGCAGAAATGTCCAATGAGTGTCCAAAAGGTCTTTTCAGTGCAAAAAGGTCATTTAAGTCTAGAAAGGTTAAATAAATACAGAAAAGGTCATTGGAGTACAAACAAGGTCATTTGAGTACAAAAACGTCATCTGACTACAAATATGTCATTTGAGTGCAGAAAACGTCATTTGGGTGCAGATAGGTCAAATGAGTGCACAAACGATTACTTAAGTGCGAAAAGGTCATGTGAGTGCAGACAGGTTAATTGAGTGCCCAAAAGGATTATTTGAGTGCAGAAATGTCAAATGAGTACAGAAAAGGTCATTTGAGTGCAAGACGTCATTGAGTTCCAAAGGTCATTGAGTGCAAAATGGTCAAATGAGCACAAAAGTGTTATTTTGATTGCAGAAAGTTGAAATGAGGGCAGCAAAGGTCATTTGAGTGCGAAAATGTTACAGGATAACATACATGTTTCAAGTTCTTGCTGGTATTTAACAATTGTATCTTTAGCCTTAACTGCTGACATTTCAGCATTCCCTGACAGGTTCCCTCCTGTTACTGGGTAGAAAATGTTAGTAGTTTAGACATAGGTTTTGCAACAGTTTTCTGGGAGCTGGCTTGGAAGCCGTTGCAGTAACTGCTTGCAGTTACAGGTCTAATTATTATTATTATTATTATTATTATTATTATTATTATTATTATTATGATTAAGCTTCGAAATTAGCCTTAACCAAACGGATTGTTCCATTGTTGATTAGGTAAATGGAAACTGTAGCTGTCTAACATATTCCAGTCGAAGTTATTTTCAATTTAATGAGCATTTTTTGGTTTCGCTAAGGGTGGTTATCTAAGATAGTGATAGATAGATAAGGATGTGGAAAAGATGAGGGTGGCTGCATTGTGTGAATGTAGTACAACCATGTTAGTACCAACACAAAACTTTGCTGTCTTGGAAAAATAGAACATTGATCTATTTTACCCAACATTTTAACCAACTTTTTCAGCAAACAGGTTACGCGCACATTTTCTGTTCTGCCGCTACTACTACTACTACTACTACTACTACTACTACTACTACTACTACTACTACTACTGCTACAACCTTTTTTTTTTTTGAAAAACCGACGCTGACGCAGTCGGACAAACTTCACGGAGGAACTCCTTTAAAAAGGCTTGCAAACCCCCAGAGAAAAACCTGGTGAACTAGTAAGCCTGATTAATATTACACAAATGCAAAAGATAAATAATAAGCATTAATACAATCTATAAATACATATGGCTTAACAAGTATAGATACAAAACAATAGGCTGATAAAGCTCCGATAGCAAAACAAAACTTAACAAAGGCATTACTATTCAACCCAGGTGTAGTAGTAGACCCGTGTGGCGAGTTCAACTATCCAACAAATGAAAAGTGCCTCGTCAATCAATGACAAATAAGTCAATCATTGACGCCAGTGGGCTGATTCTTTAAATATCAGCAGGCGTAGTAGCATTTGGGTAGTATAATACATATAGTCGGCAGAAAAATTTCAGAAAAATAGATGGCGCTCTTGTTTACATTTTCAATTTACTTTATTGTAAGGTTTTGTAAATTACCATTCAATCCATGTGTGGTAGTATGCCCGTGTGGCGAGTGCAACTATTCAACAAATGAAAAGTGACTCGTCAATCAATGACACATAAGTCAATCATTGACGCCAGTGGGCTGATTCTTTAAAGATCAGCGGACGTAGTAGCATTTGGGTAGCATAACATATATAGTCAGCAGGAAAATTACAGAAAAATAGATGAAAATAGATGGCGCTCTTGTTTACATTTTTTGATTTACTTTGTTGTAAGATTTTGTAAATTACCCGGGAAGAAATAACCCTATAAAACCCTGTGCACATTCCTAAGATTACCTGGGACAATTTTATAATTCAATGGCAACTTACTTTATCGATTGATGTTTAAATTACCCCAGTCTGTTTATTTGTTAACATGAATTATTAAACAACAATATCAAAGTGCAGACTAAAATGAATTACAGGACACGGATTAATTAAAAGACACAGATAAATCAGCTGTAGTAATTAAATAATTTAAACTAGTGCAGGTTCATTTATTTTTACAGTTCCCAACTCTATTGTTTGTTTTGCACCATATGTCCTTGAATACTTTTTCTTTACCATGCTGCTTTAATCTAAAATATTCGCAAGGAATATGATTCAGCAGCAATGAACGAAATATTGCCTTTATTGCTCTATTGTGATTGCCCATAGATGGATTTTTCGTCTGTGCACACCGATGTTTCCAAATGGCCCAAACACCTATGGTTAGTATTGTTATTAAAATAGTCCTTTCAGACTTTATGATATTTACAAAGCTTGATCTAAATTCTCTAAATAAGACTACATGCGTGTCTAGAACAATGGGCATCGCTCCAAATTGTGCCAAGATTTGGCTGATATAGTCCCAAAATTGTGACGATATTGGACATTCCGCAAATAAATGCTCGTTTGTTTCCTCGTCTGTTTGGCATAAGTAACACCTATCAGTAGTCGTAATATTGCACGTGTATGTCAAGTGTCCCACCCATAGCCGTCGATGTAGTAATCGCCACAATAAATCACGAGGCATATTTGGTATGTATGGAGAATGTAAGATTTTCCATACATTTTTCCAACTGGATGGTTTATAACTTGAGTCATCCCATCTCCTAATTGCTATGGGAGGTGTTACTTGTTTTCGTCTCATAATATGGTACTATTCCTTGGATCTCATCTTGTATTTTAACATCTCATCATCAAGAACTAATGCAGGTTGTGGAGTCAAACTATTATTATTTACATTTGGCAGACGAAACCATTCAATTGGTACAGCATGTTTTATTTTATTTAGCAACCGCTGGACATCTATATGCCTCATATGTGTTTTTCTAGCTACTTCTTGCATTGAAATCCATCTACGTGTTTGAGGGTGTATCATATCAGATAAATGTTGAATGCCATATTTTACAAAGGACGGTAGATAAAGTACTGCATTGTTATAACATATATTACTATTGCCCCACAATTGCTGTTCTAGTACTTCCTTCAGCACGTAGGTGGAGGCATGTATCTGTCAAATATTTCTAACTCCTTAACTTGATCTTTAAACACATCTAGTATCATTTGGCTATTCGGAGGTGGCTTCTTTGAGGTAAAAACATGCTCCGCCAGAAATGGTTCTACAATTCTCTCCATGAGAGCTCGTGAAACACATGCCCACGTCTCATCTGATGTAATAAGATCATTAAAAAATGTTAACCTTAAAGAAACACATTTCACTTTAATATCAATTATATCAAGTCCTCCTTCTAACTTAGCATTATTGAGAACATGATGGGAAACTAAATGATTCTTTTCTTCCCATGTGAATGACAATATCAACTCATCAACCTCCTTTTCTACAAGTTTTGGCATGTGTACAACAGATGCTGTATACCATAGCCCAGATAATGCCGAGTTGTTGACAACAAACACTCTACCAAAAATTGAAAGACGACGATGCTTCCAATTTGTTAATATTCTCTTAAGCTTAGATACTCGTTCATTCCAGTTTTGTGTTGTATTCGGCTTCCTGCTAAAATAGATGCCTAAAATTTTAAAGGTATCATTAGACCAATTGATTTCAAGTGGCTGGTCATTCCGCTCTTTCCATGGCCCCAAAAATAACCCTTTGGATTTTCCTTTATTGATTTTCAAACCAGATGCATTTTGGAACTTTTCTAGTACGTGGTTTAAAATTGCAAAATCATTGTTTGAACTAGCAAACGCAGTTGTGTCATCAGCATATTGTGACAGCTTAAGTGGTCTTTCTATGCCACGAATACATATCCTTTGAACGTTATTATTTTGCCTCAATGCTATGCCAAGAGATTCAATCACAATAACAAATAATAATGGCGATAGGGACCACCCCTGTCTAACACCACGTTCTAAAACAATTTCTCTGGATAATTGATTGTTCACTAAATAGCTACTCTTGATATCCGTATATAAAATCTTAACCCATTTAATAAAGTTTGAGCCTAACCCAAATGATTGCAAAGAATTAAAAAGAAAATCCCATTCCACACGGTCAAATGCCTTTTCGTTGTCCAAGGCAATCACAGCTGAAGGGATGCTATCCTTCTCAACCAATTGTATAAGGTCTCTTATTAACATGGTATTGGTTAAAATTGTCCTCCTAGGTACAGCACATGTCTGCTCTGTTCCAATGATTTCTCCTAAAACACTACCTAGTTTCAATGTTAGTGCTCTGGATATTATTTTGTAGTCTACACATAGTAGAGAAATTGGTCTGTAATTCTGAATTAGACGTCTGTCATTTCGTTTATATATTAGCCTTACGTATGCCCTAGCCATAGTTGGTGGTAAATGGCCTTTCTCAAAAATTTCAGTGGCTAATTCTTCCATTATTGGACCTATAAGGTGCCAAAACGTTTGGTAAAATTCAACTGGAAGGCCATCACACCCCGGTGATTTTTCTAGTTTCATACCTTTAAGGGATTTAGTTAAATCTTCTAGTGTTAAGGGTTGATCACAAAATTCACTGCCTGTGTCTGACACCTTTTTGTCTATATTTGCTAACAAATCAAATTTTGCATCTTCATCAATTCCCTCTGACTTGTACAATGACTCATAGTAATTGCATACAATAGTACTCATTTCAATGTTGGTAAACATTGTTGAACCATCCGGCATGTTTAATGAATGTTGCGCCACACATCATTCCAATTTACCGGGAAATAAGTGGAATTTTCCCAAGCTGTAATTGCTTTTGGAATAGCCGGATTTTGTAGCTTTAACATGTGGTACCAATACTTGCATCTTACAGAACATGTGAAAATTCTATCCCCATATTTTATCATAAGTTTTGGTGCTTCAACAGTCATAGATGCTTTGGGTAGGCGAAACCACTCCCTAGGAATGGCTACCTGCAACCGCTTTAAAAGGCGTTGTGCATCGATTGGTCGAAGCTTGGTTGTCTGCCCTATCTCATGTAGGGATTTCCATTCACCCGTGGTTGCACTAACAAGATCAGAGAAATATTTTAATCCATGACTAGCTAATGAGAAATAGTATAGAACCCCACCATTATGTAGTATTCTATCATTTCCCCAAAGTTGTTGGTTTAGTGCATGTTCCCAGTATAATGGCGAGTCTTCCATTTTCACAAAACCATCTAATGCTTTTTTAACCTCCAGATATGGACTAGGAATGCGTGTGTAATTTGGTGGTGGTTTTTAAGAACAAAAAACCGACTTTGCCGAAAAGGGTTCCACATATCTTTCAATGAGGCATCGAGATATCTGTGCCCATTGATTGTCACTTTGGATCAAATCATTAAAACAATGCAATCGCAATGAAATACTTTTATTCCTGATGTCTGGAATAGCTAGACCTCCTTGAAGTTTATCGTTTGTACATATTCATTGAGAGACAAGTTGTGTAATTCCTTCCCACAAAAAGTCAAACACAATTCTATTAATCTCTTGTTCAATATGTTTTGGCATATGCATCACAGAGGACACATACCATATCTGTGACAAGATTAAACTATTTAAAACTGAAGCTCATCCAAAAATTATCAGGTGTCTATGACGCCACATTGTAATTGTCTTCTTTAGTTTGGCAATGACCTCTGTCCAATTTCGAGAACCAAAGTCTTTTTTACTAAAGTGGATTCCTAGGATTTTGATTGAATTGCTTGTCCAAGTGATATCCATTGGCTGGTCAGTTCTTGTTTTCCAAGGACCCAAAAATAAGCCAACAGATTTGTCTTTATTTATTTTGAGACCAGATGCTCTTTGGAAGTTTTGTAAGATGATGGCATTCAATCTATCAAAATCCTGATCATGTCCTACAAAGACAGTGATGTCGTCACAATATCGAGACACCTTAACAGGCTTCTCTATGCCTTCTATGCTCAGACCTTGAAAGTGGATATCTTGTCTTAATGTTGCACCTAGGGATTCCATGGCTATCACAAATAAGAGTGGTGACAGGGAACAACCCTGACGAACACCACGCTCTAATGATACAGGTTGACCAACGTAATTATTTACAATATATCTGCTGGAAATATTTCTATATAATATTCGGACCCATTTTATAAAATTTGGTCCAAATCCTAAGTGGGTCAATGACATAAATAAAAAATCCCATTCCAGTCAATCAAATGCCTTTTCATTGTCTATCCGACAATTGCTCCATAAATATTATCCGTTTCCACTAGTTGAATTACGTCACGAATCATCATTGCATTAGTTAAAAGAGATCTTCCTGGAATTGAACAAGTCTGGCCAGGATTTATTACATCTGCCAGCACACCACCAAGCTTTAATGACAGAGCTCTGGATATAATTTTATAATCGACTCCAAGTAGTGAAATGGGTCTATAGATCACTGCGATCACCCTTTTTATATATTAACCGTACACATGCCTGTGACATTCTCTCGGAAAGATGGTCTCGATGAAAGATTTCTCTGACAACTTCGTGGAATGTTTTACCCATAAGATGCCAGAATGTTTGATAAAATTCTACACAAACCCATCCCCTCCTGGTGATTTGCCAGCTTTCATTGTATTGAGGGATTTTGTTATTTCATCAAAACTTAAGTTCTGTTCACATATATCAACTGATGAAGGAGGTAACTTATCTTGCATATTATTAAGTGTGCTATTTTCTCATCAATAGGTTCTGATCTGTACAGAGATTGATAGAAGTTCTGTACAGCACTCAATATATCTGTATTGGAGCTAAGCACTTGGTGATCTACCTGTAAACTTCTAATCAATTTTTCTACACCTCTAAATCGTTCGAGGTTTCAGAAATATGTGTGTGTTTTTCTCCTTCTACGTACATTTGAGCTCTAGATCTTATTTTGGCGCCTTCAGCCTTTTCCTCCTCAATTGCACGTAGTTTACGTTTTATTTCATTCAAATAATCAACTAAATGAGTTGCGCCATTTGCAACCTTACGGGAAAGTCGGAATAATAGGCGCTCAAGTGCTTTCACATCCTTTCGCATTTTCCTTGCCTTTTTAATAGAAAATTGCTTGGATACGTGAACAAAGCCTAATTTTACTTCTTCCCACCATGAAATCAAATCTTCTGTATCACCTTTGTTGCGCATTTTAAAGTCCCAAAAACTTTGTATGTGACGATGGTATTCTGTATCATTTAATAAAGAACAATTAAATTTCTAAAACCCAGGACCACGTTTTATCCAGTCAGCATTGTCAATGCTTATAGAAACTACACCGTGATCTGAGAAAGTTATTGGACATATGTTTGTCTGTGAAAGATTGCCTTTAAGTGATCTTTGCACATATATTCTATCCAAGCGAGATGCTGTTTGGCCATTAGCTGTCACCCTAGTAAAATCACAACCATCGGGTTCTAAATGCCGATAGCTATCCAGTAAATGTTCAGCATCACAAATCTGTTTAAAGCGATAATGAGTAGTGTCATTATAATTACATAATGAACGTCTATCTTTATCCTTGTCTAACATACAATTAAAATCACCTCCCAAAATAAGATTTTCTGAACAATCATGGATCATGGATGCAATGCTGGAGAAGAATGCTGCCCGTGGCCCATGAGATGCTGAGGCATAAATCGATATAATATTTACTCTGGTATCAGAGACGTCACATGTGACTTTAACCCACCGACCAACAGTGTCAGTATCTGCTGAAATGATGTTTATGGACCCGAGGCATTTTGGTAAAAATAAAATAGCAACTCCTGCATTTGGCTCAGTGGCATCAGATGTAAACACTTCACCTTGGGCAAGTTGTTTAAAACTTTCGATGGCTTCAGGGCTTCGTGGCCTTGTTTCCTGAAGCAGAGCAATACCAACCCTAAGCTGCAGCAATTTTTCCAACAATAATCGTTGTTTTAAAATGTCGTTGAGGTCGCTACAATTTAATATACAAATAATCATAAAAATAAAGAATCTGTATATATTGGCCATTATACCTAATTAGATTTTGGTTTCTTACTTTTCTCCTGTTTGGCCCATTTGCCCATTTTAGCAGTGAAATCGGAGGTTGAGAGGTCAACAATTGTTAAATGTTGATATTTGACAATATCAGAATCATTCCACATGTTCCTATATCGTACACCTTTCTGAGTAATATATGGTACTTAAATTCCTGCAGTTTCAGACCGGTAAACCACCATCTCATCAGAGCGCCGAGACTGTTGTGTTTGAACGGAAATATCAGATTCTGCTTTTGGAATCGAATCATCTATATCTTCCTGTTCATTTTCATCATCACCAGAACTCAGTTCTTCTATCTGTCGTTTACGAACCTCTGGTTGTGCTTTGGTATTTGGCAAAATACTATCAGTCTCAGTTAATGGCGTTAGTGCAAAATCTGTTTCACTTTCTCTTGATTGCGACCTGAATTTAGTCTTACCTGGGCAAAAACTAGCGAGTTCGCCATCTTGATCATCTTCCATATCAATGTCATTCTGTGATGGATTTGCACTAACATTTGATGACATTGTAACATTATGATTGGCCCCTGACACTGGTGTTTGAGGTAACCCTTCTTCCAATACATCTATCAAATCTTCAGCGTGAACTGACACTGGGTTGGGCAGATTGTGTACATTAGCTACAGTAACAAATTCACTAACTTGATTTTTTTTCCTGTTTATTCTCATCTACATTTTGGCTGCCCACCACTAAACTATTTGTGGCCACCTTGCACTTCCATTTGTAGTGGTCAGTGCCACCACACAATAGACACGTGTCCTTATGGGGACAGGCGCTGGGCAATGTCGATTCACTATCCCGCATCCAGACTCGCCTCGCGCCATTTTCTAGTGAACGGTCAAAATCATATGTCTCGCTTTCTATAGACAACACATCCCCATATTTTGCCATTTCCAATTTAATACACTCATTGTGTATTTCTAGAGGTGCTTTGATCGTCACGAGCAATTTATCAGAATCGATCTCCTGAATTTTACATGCCTCTCCATTAACCACCAGCCCATCTTCTAATAGCGTGTTCTTAATCTCCTCAGAACAAACGGTAACATTCCAAACGTTCCTCTTTATATTAATGAGGCCTTTCAGTACTGCGGGAGCAGAGCCGACGATATCTTTCAAACCGTGATAGACGTCAATAGCCCCCACACTCCACCCTGCTGTCGTAACCCGCAGGCTTAGCCCTTGTTTGTAAACACTATACAGTATCCATGAGTGCACAGCGCGTCAGCACGAGCTCAATGCAATAGCTATAACAATACATGTATAGCCTGGGGAGCGGGTGAAAGAAAACGAGCAACCGAAAATGATCCGGCTGCTAACCAACAACACACACCACCAAAACAACGCCTAAACGTGGACAATAACTAGGACAGAAACGAAGAAGACGCCGCAGTGAGCAATGGCTCTCGCAGTCACTGCGAAAAGACAATGCCAAAAACCACCACTGTAAATAGCGACTTCAAACAACAAAACTTTCAAAAAGGAATATTACAAAACAAAACTATATACACGTATACAGAACCAGAACAAAACTGAAGCGTAAATGAGTAGTAGAAATCGTTCAAAATCAACGATATTAGCAGAGCCAAAAGAAACGTGTGTTCCCTTTGACTACTACTACCGCTACTACTACTCCTGCTACTACTACTACTACTACTTCTACTACTACTACTACTACTACTACTACTACTACTACTACTACTACTACTACTACCGCTACTACTACTACTACTACTACTACTACTACTACTACTACTACTGCTAGGGAATTTGTCCAGTGGGATTATGTCCGGGTGGGATTTTGTACGGTGGGATTTTTTCCGGTGGGCGTTGGTATAATTTCTTTTTTATCTCGGTGATTCTAGTGTTAAATTAAAACTTTTCTCAAATTGTCTTGGCAATGGTCATTCAATCACTAAACTGAATATGTGATCTTATTGACAAATCTTGATCTTTAAAGGGTTAAGTAATTATGTCGAGATGTACAACTTTAGCGTACTGTGAATATTTACCGCTACTACTACTACTACTACTACTACTACTACTACTACTACTACTACTACTACTACGACTACTACTACTACTACTTTTCTTCTTCTTTTTTTTGAGAATCCGACGCTGACGCAGTCGGATACACTTCCCGGAGGAACTCCTTTAAAAAGGCTTGCAAACCCCCATAAAAAATCGCTTGAAATAGCAGGCTTTATTAATAGAATAACAATACAAACCTGACATGTCAAAACAGTGCAAGCTAAAATACTCTATTATCATATACCACAACCGTGGCATAACTACATAGAAAACATAATTAATAAAGAGCTGATAACATAACATAATTCAACAAAGACATTGCTATTTGCACACCGTGTAGTAGTAGGCTCAAATGGCGAGCATAGCTAACCAACAAGTGGTAAAGCCACTCATCAATAATTAGCAGTAAGCTACTGCTAATCATTGATGCCATTGAGCCAATTCATGACCGGCAGGCTAAGTAGATCATATGTAGTTTAACGTAGCACACCATATAGTAGTAGGGCCAAATGGCGAGTGCAGCTCGCCAACAAGTGGCGAGGTGACTCGTCAATAAGTAACAAAAAGTCACTCATTGACGCCAGTTAGCCGATTATTAAATACCCAGCGGACGTAGTAGCCTTTACATAATATAATGCACACAGCAAACGTATACAAACTATGACTACTTAGATGGCGCTTTGGGTTCACATTCTAAATTTACTTCATTGTAAGTTTTTGCAAATTACCCTGGAACAAATACACCTACAGTACATATTTACAACAGGAAGCTAATTATAAGATATCACACTCTGTTAACTTAAAAATCAGATCACCTCCAGAATATTGACATAATGCTCATTTGATATTTAAATATTCTGATCCCAAGGTTAGGATATTCGTCAAGATTAGAGTCTCCTAAGGCATTACAATTTTAAAATAAAGGCAATTAAATTAAATTAAAATAGCATTTATCAATATACAGCAAGCAGCGAGTGTGCTAGCTTATACAAGTTCCGCTTCTGATATTTTTAGATATCCGTATTCAATTGATACTAGGCCAGTTTTGCACCATACGTCTTTAAATCTACTTTCTTTCCCATGTTCTACTAGCCTGTAAAATTCACAATGAATGCAGTTTATCAACAATGATCGAAATATAGCTTGTATGGGTCTATGATGGTTGTTGCCGGTTTTATCTCTGGCCTCTGAACACCGATGCTTCCAGATGGCCCACACTCCTACAGATAACAGGGTTATTAACAATTCTTTCTCCTTGCTATTAACGATTCGTCCGATAGTTGAGCAATCTTTGAACAAAATTGTTTCAGCCACTAAATTCACATATGTGGTTCCAAATTTAGCAAGGAGCATATTGATATATACCCAAAATCCTGTAGTTATGCGACACTGAGTAAATAGATGGTCTATCGTTTCCTCCTCAGTATTACATAATAAGCACCGGTCTGTACTTGATATTTTACACATATAAGTAAGATGGCCGACCCATAGCCTTCGATGGAGTAATCGCCATGCCAGGTCCCATGCATTTCCTGGTAGACAAGGTAGATGTATTGCTTTCCAGGCATTTTTCCAGTTCTTTGGCGCGCATCCTAAATTGTTCCAATGCCTAACCACAATAGGAGTCTGTCTCCGACTTTGCATTAGAATTCTATACCAGTCTCTAGATGCCATGTTGTATTTTATATGTTCTGACATAAATACTAATGTTGGTTGCAACATATCAATGCTGCCACGTGCTTTCGGCAATTTGAACCATACAGCAGGTATTGCATTCTTTATTCTAACAAATAAGCGCTGAGCATCAATATGTCTCATTGATGTTATTCTTGCTACATCTTGCATCGCAATCCATTTACGAGATTTCGGATTTACCAAGTGACGTAAATATTGAATACCATTTTTGGCCATAGAGGGCAAATATAATACATCATCATTATCACGAATCAACTCGTTGCCCCAAAGACGTTGCTCTAAGGCATCTTCCCAACAATTGGGTTGTGGCATTGATCGTGTAAATATTTGTAAGGCTTCGAGCTGTTCTTTATATACATTTGGAATCTTTTGATGATTAGGTGGCAGTTTATTGCACATAAATAAACATTCTACTGGAAATGGGTCCACGTACGTTTATAGAAGTGCCCTTGAAACACTTGACCAATAATAAATTTGAAGTGAGTAACTTATTCAAGAATTTCAATTTTAAAGCAGCACACTTTGCTGAAACATTAACCAAATCCAGGCCTCCGGCATGCTTTTCATTGGTGAGGATTGACTGTGATACTAAATGGGCTTTGTCCTCCCATAAGACGGACAAAAGTAACGTGTTGATCTTTGACTCTACTGATTTGGGCATATGAACTACAGAAGCGGTATACCACAGTCCAGATAAAACTAATTTATTAAGGACAAATGTCCTGCCAAAGACAGCTAGGCGACGTCGTTTCCAATTTATTAATGCACACTTTAGCTTGGATATCCTTTCTTCCCAGTTTAGTAATACATTTTGTTCTCTACTAAAGTAAATACCCAAAATCTTTATGACATCATTTGAGCAGTTAATATCCATCACGTTATCAGTTCTGCCCTTCCAATCGCGCAAAAACAATCCCTTAGATTTATCTTTATTGACTTTAAGTCCTGCTGCCTTTTGAAAATATGTTATTACTCCATTTAAAATTCTAAAATCCGTATTTTTACCCGCAAACACAGTCGTATCATCTGCATATTGAGAAACCTTTAGTGGCCTTTCAACGCCACGTATACATATTCCTTGAAAGTCATTGCGTTGCCTCAATATGGCCCCCAACGATTCCATAGCTATGACGAATAGAAGCGGGGACAGTGAGCAACCCTGTCTGACACATCGTTCCAACACTACAGGTTTGGATAGCTGATTGTTAACTAAATAGCAACTTGTGATATCAGTATATAAAATATTGACCCATTTAATAAATCTTGAACCAAAGCCAATATGGTCTAAAGACTTAAACAAGAAATCCCATTCTAGTCTGTCAAACGCCTTCTCGTTATCAAGTGCTATTATTGCTGATGGGATACAATCCTTTTCAACTAATTGAATAAGGTCCCGTATAAGCAAAGTCTTGTTTAATATTGATCTTCCTGGCACAGAGCAGGTTTGATCATCATGAATGACTTCGCCTAGGACTGCGCCAAGTTTTAATGTTAGTGCCCGAGTAATAATCTTATAATCTACACAGAGTAGAGAGAGTGGTCTATAATTCTGTATTTTATTTCTGTCACCCTTCTTGTATATAAGCCGAACATATGCTTGGGCCATCGATGTAGGGAGATGCCCTTGCTTAAAAATGCTGGTTGCTATTTCTTCTAATACTGGCCAAATATGTGCCAGAATGTTTGATAAAATTCAACTGGAAGTCTGTCACATCCAGGAGACCTTTCTAACTTCATACTTTTGAGGGATTTTGTCAAATCATCAATTGTTATTGATTGGTCACAGCTTTCGCGACATGAATCTGGAAGTCTTTTCGTTATATTAGCTAAAACATCTCTAGTTGCAGTTTCCTCGCTTCCCTCAGATTTATACAATGATTTGTAAAATTCGGATACCGTTTCAATCATTTCTGCATTTGAGCACACTGATACTCCATCATTAGTCTTCAGTGAGTGCATTAATTTCTCTATACCTCTTGCTTTTTCCAAGTTACAAAAATAACGTGTAGGCTTTTCGCCCTCGGTGTGCATTTGTGCTCTTGACCTTATTTTGGCGCCATCAAACTGATATTGCTCTATTTCATTTAGTCTACCTTTTAATTTAACTAATAGTTCGTAATAATTATATTCCCCATCATTAATTTTCTTATTAATTTTACACAACGACCTCTGTGGCGCCTTTTTACGCTTTCGTAGTTCACGTGCTTTCCTAATGGAATACTGCCTTGAAATATATTTCACGTCTGATTTAGCATCTTCCCACCAGTCTGTTATACATTCATACGAACCTCTTCTTTCATCCCAATGACTCCAACAACTTTCCACACATTTGCGGTAGCAACTATCTCGTAGCAATGCTACATTAAGTTTCCAAACTCCATCTCCTCATTTGACCCAGTCAGCATTGTCTAATGTGATGGAAAACATATTGTGATCAGAGAAAGTTACTGGGTTTATGTTAGTTTTACACATGTAACCTTTCAATGAACGTTCTACATAGATCCTGTCTAACCTTGAAGCTAACCTTCCATCGGTTGAAAACCAAGTAAATTCCTGGCCTTCTGGATTTTCAATCCGATAGGTGTCTAACAAGCTTTTATTTTCACAAATGTGTTTCAAAATATTATGCGATGTGTCATTAAAATTAAACCTAGAGTTTCTGTCTTTAGCCTCGTCTAATATGCAATTAAAGTCACCGCCCATAATTAGGGTTTCAGGCGTTCTGTCTTGAATTATTGTGGAATCATCATTTAGAAATTCCCGGCGCAATTGATGAGAGGTAGGTGCATAAAGGCACATCAAATTTAAACTTGTGTTTAGTACATCAATTGATACACAAATCCATCTTCCATTTGGATCTGATAACGACGATATAACGTCAACATAGTTGAGACAGCGGGGTAGGATAAGACTGGCCACTCCCGCACTATTATCTTGTGATAAAGGAAAAAAAATCTGCCCTTCTGAAATATCTTTGAGAGATTCATACACTTCAGCTTTTTGAATTTTGGTCTCTTGTAAAAAAGCAATATCAACTCTCTCATTTGCTAATTCTTTAAGCAAGTGGCGCTGCTTGAATTCGGTATTTAATCCTCTGCAATTGATGGTGCAGATACTCATAATTTGTAAAATGATGTTTACAACCGCCATCATTAGATTAACTAGATTTGGGGTTTTTTAGCTCGTTTCTTAGACCATTTCCCTAATTTTCCTGCGAATTCAATATTTCCTAGTTCTACCACAGACAAATATTCATATTTGGAAATATCAGAATCATGGCGCAGTTTACGATATTTCACACCTCTCGCCGTTACATATGGCACTAACACTTCACCCCCTTCTGATCGGTACATTACCATTTCATCTTTCATCTGTGAACTCTGTGTTTGAATGGCCACATCTGATTCTGCAACTGACATTGTATCATCATCCATACCATTTACTTCAATCTCAGATTCTGAGCTATTGTCTTCTTTATGACGCTACTTAAGTAACATTTGGCAGGAGCATCATTTACCATATCTTCAAGCTGACTTAAATCAAGTGGGCTTGCGGAAAATCGACTGAACTTTCTGTCTTCTGAGTCCTAAACCTATCCTGTCCTAATTTTAATTCATCTTCTAAGGAATTGTAAACTGGCTCTTCTGTAAGATCATCATTTTCCTGCGTGTCTTTTACAGCAACGTTTGGCTCCAGTGCATGTTGAGTATTTTCTTGACTTAAGGTTATATCCTCCTCTAATACATAAATTTCATCAACTGTAGTTACTTTAACAGGATTTGATGATTTGTTTGTGTCATTTACAGTGGCATGAACCAAAACAACAGCTTCCGTAGCGGTTGCTTCAGAAGCATTTGACTCAGTTGCATCCTTTAATGGGCGATTATCTCCTGATACTGAGGGCTTGTTTTGATTTTTTTGGACAGCGCCATTTAAAATGGTCAACTGAACCACAGAGCAAACATTTGTTTCGATTGGGACAATCTGTTACCAAATGGTCAGTACTTAGGCAGATCCAACATTCTTTAATTTGCCCTCTATACCATAAGGGCAGGACAAAGCTGCCATCAAGCGTCAATCTGCTTGGTAAAGGGCTATCCACGTTTTCAAACCAAATACGTCTTACACCGTTTTCTAGCGTTCTGTCAAAGGAATACGGTTCCCATTCAATCTTTTGCACTTTACCATACTTCTTGAGTTCACTCATGATTCTGTCATCTAGAATTTCTAGTGGAACTTTCATCTTCACTAGCAACCTATCTGACTAGATTTCCTCTACGTTACAAACTTCACCTTTTACAATAAGAACATCTTCCAGAAGCTTTTCCTTGACCCCCCCCCCTCATTTGGCACTGTTACATTCCATACAGTTTTAGTAACATTGATAAGCCCCTGCAAAGTAGGTGGTCCCGCGCCAACGACGTCTTTTAACCCATGATACACGTCGATAGCCGTGACACCCCACCCCTTAGTTGTTATTTTAAGGCGTAGGGTACGCTTATAGGTTGCCATGGTGGTTTATCAAAGGAGGAACCCATACTACTACAATATATAATAAAGATATACTTATATAACACCAGGACGTCAGGGAAAGAGCTAAACACTAAATAAATAGTGTCCCCTTTTGAAACCCTGACGTCTACCAACAAATATACGAATAGAGAGTACAGTCGTATATTTGTTAGTTTGAACCACTTTCTATGGTGGTTCACTAACACCTAGCCGATTAAAGTATACTAACAAATATATGAAAAGATAGTACAGTCATATATTTGTTAGTCTGTTCGAGTTGACCGGGGACAGCCAACTGACTATAAGGATTTATACAGTTAAAGAACTAGGCTTGTGCTTACAAATGACAAAGGAATTAAATCCACTCACTCAAGCGATCTTGCGAAATATAATGCGCTAGCCTACGAACTATAGAAATAGCAGACTGGCGCGGGGAGAAATGTATTGCATTGACCACAGTAAGAGGAGCCCTATTAAATGGCGGAAACCGCCAGCTAAGAGGAATGCCTTTAGAAAATGGAGACACAAAATGCGCTCCAACCAAGACAAGAATTTACAAATTAAACATAAAGTTTGAAAGGAAATACTAATACGAAATATATGTATAAAATTTATCCACACAATCGCGCTAGAAACTAGCAAATTCGGGCAGCAATTGCAGAGCTAAATAAACGTGTGCGTTCACTTCGACTACTACTACTACTACTACTAGCACTAGTACTACCACTACTACTACTACTACTACTGCTGCTAGGGATTTTGTCCAGTGGGATTATGTCCGGGTGGGATTTTGTACGGTGGGATTTTTTCCAGAGGGCGTTGGTATAATTTCTTTTTTATCTCGGTGATTCTAGTGTTAAATTAAAAGTTTTCTCAAATTGTCTTGTCAATGGTCATTCAATCACTAAACTGAATATGTGATCTTATTGACAAATCTTGACCTTTAAAGGGTTAAGGAATTATGTCGAGATGTACAACTTTAGCGTACTGTGAATATATACCATGTTTTTAGGGATTTCATACACATTCAAAATGATAACAGGGTACAAAGATCATGCCTTTAAAGACTAACTTTCAAGTTGCTAATGCGATTGAAAATCAAGCGCTCAATGGTTACGTTGAAACAACCGTTAAAGGCCGATATATCATATATGAACACTCCATACCCCGCCCCCACCCTCCACACACACACAACGCAAGCGGCGCAACCCCCACCCCTCACGCCATCATCACGCAAACACATAGGCGTGTATGCGCTGAAAAATCTCAATTGGACGTGGTTTCATTCACGGGAACTCTGTCTGGTCCGCAATTCGCATCATATCATAAGTGCACACCCAAGGCATATACAGTTATTATTATCACCACGCTGTTCCAAGAAAAGGTGGGGATTATGTGATGCGACCCGTGTGTGTGCTCGCGTCTGTGCACTTATCGATTGTAACGCATCTCCTTCTAGACCATTTAAGATAGAAACTTGAAACCTTGGGGATGATTGTACCTATGGGCAAGGATGTGCATGGCACTTTTGGAATTTTGTTCGGACACTCCCTCCCCCACCGGGGGCTGGCCCAGGGGGTCAATAGGGCAAAATTGGCCAATAATTATCGATTGTAGTGCAACTCCTCCTAGACCATTTCACATAGAAACTTGCATGACACTTTTGGAATTTTGAGATCACCCCTAGGGGCAGGGTCCTTGGGTGGGGATTGTGGGGGTAAAAAATTAAATTTGTCCAACGGTTGTCATGTCGCATGCCATTTTCAAGCCAACGATTAGTAGTCTACTGTACAAGGAATTATTTTGACCTTAGGTCAAACTGAGAGTAGGGGGCAGGTCAAAATGTCTAAAGTGGGCACCGTTCGATTGTAATACAACTCCTCCTAGACCATTTCACATAGAAACTTGAAACTTTGGGGATGATTGCACATATGGCTAGGGATGTGCATGCCACTTTTGAAATTTTTTCCAAAGGATGTCATGGCGCATAACATTTTCAAGGCAATGATGTGTAGACTACAGTACAAGGAATTATTTTGATTTTGGGTCAAACAGAGGGCAGTGGGCGCGGTCAAAAGTGGGCAACAATCGATTGTAAAGCAACTCCTAGACCGTTTCACATACACAACTTGAAACCTTTGGTATGATTACAAATATGGCCAGGGATGTGCATGGCGCCTTTGAAATTGTGTTATGACCCCCAGGGTTGTGCTCACGGGATGGGGACTGTGGGTCAAAAATTAAATTTATACGAAGGTGGTCACGTCACATATCATTTTGAAGCCCAAGAGTAGTACACTACAGTACAAGGAATTATTTTGAGCTTGGGTCAAACTGAGGGTATGGGTGGGGTCAAAAGGTCGAAATCGGGCACCAATCGATTGTAACGCATCTCTTTGCACACTATTTTACACAGAAATTTGAAACTTTTGGCATAATTACACCTATAGGCAAGGATGTGCATGAAACGTTGGAATTTTGATATCACCCCCAGGGGCGCGGGTGGGGGAAATGGTCGGCAAAAAGTAAATTTGGTCAAATGTGGTCATGTCACATATCATTTTGAAGCTTGTAGTTAGTAGACAACAGTGCAACAACTTATCTTGTTCTTGAATCAATCTGAGGGAAGTGACCAGGGGTCAATGGGCAAATTGGGAATCAGTCAATTGTTGAAATTTTGAAACCCATTACCCATTGAAACTACATTTCAAGGAATTTATTGTGTTTTTGGGTCAAACTGAGGGTAAAGCTCGAAGTGATGAATGCGTGGCGATTTGCGATGGCATGTCATCGACTGCGCATTCTAGTTGTATATTACATGTGTATATGTGGGATCTGGGTTGTTGCCATAGATACGAGTCCTCATGGTTTAATTGCGCCGGGTTGCTTCTCTGCAGCTACGGCTTCCAGGCAGGTTGCTCGAAAATATTTAGGTCGTTATTTTCACAGCATTAAGACATGGTAACATATGGTATATGATCTTGTACGGTTTATGTTTAAGATTAAGTCTGTATTCTGCTCTATTGTTTTTATGTTCTTTTCACAACTGTAAGCTACACTGTGCTGATTAGCCGTAATGTCATATAAAGCAAATAAAGTATGTATTGTTTTCATAGGCACACATGTACAACTGTTCGTTACATTCTGGCATAGAATGGAACATTGCCACAGAAAATTATGTCAATGAACAGCCCTAAACGTATCATCAATGTCAAGCAGTCTGTACCCTTCCCCTGGACATTTTGAAAATCTAGATACTTTCTGAGCCAGTCTAAGGCATTGGCCCTCGGTAGGTGGCGGATTGTCCCGCTGCTCGGCCTGCCCCCTCGTATAACGAATGCAATTTCGTAAAAAAGATTTTTTTCATACGATTGACCATTACCCATTCAGATACATCGTTGCCACGCTTATTATTTTAATATAGTGATAAAACATACATACATCAACGCATATTAGACCATAGTATGGCATGTGGTTTGCATTCAAACATCAGCACGTGCATGGTCTGCACTTCTAACCTGCACGACTTCACGCTTTTCAAGAAGCTTATTTAGTAAGGTGTACCTTGAGTGTCAGCTGACCAACCAGAATGGACTTTTCATCTGCGCCTAGTCAGTGCATCGCCCAAGTGCTTTAAGCGCTTGAGCTGTGCATAGACTCCACTGAGATGCGAATTCATGTAGCCTCTGGGGGGGGGGGCAGGGACAATGTTGTCAGAGAGATGGAACAGCTGTCTGGTTGGATGGGCGATGTGTTGAGACAGATTTCCCAAGACGAGGGAGCGACTATAAGGGAGGTGGGGGCATTTGGGGGTCTGCACACACATACACACACACGCACGCGCGCGCGCACACACACACACACACACACACACACACACACACACACACACACACACACACACACACACACACACAGATACACACACACACACACACACACACACACACACACACACACACACACACACACACACATACACACACACACACACACACCCAACCACTCGAGAACTCGCCATCTCCAATTTCTAAAACGCCAAGACCGATCCACATGTCGACAGTGATAGCTCCACCACCCTGGTTCGCTTTCCGGCCCACAGCTTTAACTTCGCCCAAGAAAACTCCGGGTGGCACCACCAATATCGATAACCCAAGACCCAGAATGTGTGAATTCCTTAGGAATAATTCAACACAGCGTGACCCGCACAGCATTGCCCCTCCAGAAAATTCGCTACAATATACTACTGATTTGATTTGAATTGTCCCGACAAACAGAAGGCAAGGATTAATGAATATTAATTTCTCAAAATGTGTCTTTGTTTATTTTCCTCTTTACCATGCCCATCTTTGATCCAATAGGTCAAAGTTCAAATACTAATGCAGATCACATTAACATACATCGAGCCAAGATAAGGAAGTGTTAGAATTTACATCAAATCTGTCATATAAGCTTTCCATCGAGTAAAAGTGTTAACCATTCATAATGGACATCATATAGCCTACCCCTAGACATCGGTTTAAAATTTATATTTTGGTAATAAGATATCAGGTTATCATTTGATTAATGACGTCACAATCATTACTAATATTCACTCGTATGATAAAATATATTAGCATTTCGCATCATACAGTAATCTCACCCACGCCAACGAAATGTAATTTTCTTACATGGGGTCGTTCAAAGCGAAAATTGTCAAAGTAATCCTCGGATGCAATATTCAAGGCGAACATCTACCAAGACACTCGAATCAATACGCATCTACCAAGACACTCTATATCAATACGCATCTACCAAGACACTCGAATCAATACCCGCTGATGATACCGCAGACAAATGATGGAATAAATAAATCAATCTATTTAATTTTCAGCACAATTATTTTCAGGTTAAAATTCTCTTGCATGTACTAATTTTGAAAAACGTTTTTCTTCTGTTGATTAGACAAGTCAAAGACATTAATCATACAGCGATAAAGGGATTAAGATTGGTAATCCGGGTTGGGCATTTATATCGTATCGCGTTTGG
>CM067365.1:67727186-67851127 GCA_034401795.1 Chaetoderma sp. LZ-2023a
GCATGACACGTGTGTTTGACAGGAGTTTTACTATAGGTGTGGTATATCTGCATGTGAAATGAGTTTTACCATAGGTGTGGCATATCTGCATGTGACATGGATTTTACCATAGGTGTGGCATATCTGCATGTGACATGGGTTTTACTATAGGTGTGGCATATCTGCATGTGACATGAGTTTTACTATAGGTGTCGCATCTATGCATGTGACATAAGTTTTACTATAGGTGTGGTATCTATGCACCTGACTTGAGTTTTACTATATGTGTGGCATCTATGCATGTGACATGAGTTTTAGTATAGGTGTGGAATCTATGCATGTGACATGAGTTTTACTATTGGTGTGGCATCTATGCATGTGACAGGAGATTTACCATAGGTGTGGTATATCTGCATGTGAAATGAGTTTTACCATAGGTGTGGCATATCTGCATGTGACATGGGTTTTACTATAGGTGTGGCATCAATGCATGTAGCATGAGTTTTACTATAGGTGTGGCATCTATGCATGTAGCATGAGTTTTACTATAGGTGTGGCATCTATGCATGTGACAGGAGTTTTGTTATAGGTGTGGCATCTATGCATGTGACATGAGTTTTACTATAGGTGTGGCATCTATGCATGTGACAGGAGTTTTGTTATAGGTGTGGCATCTATGCATGTGACATGAGTTTTACTATGGGTGTGGCATCTATGCATATGACATGAGTTTTACTATTGGTGTGGCATCTATGCATGTGACGTGAGTTTTACGATAAGTGTGGCAGCTATGCATGTGACATGAGTTGTACGATAAGTGTGGCAGCTATGCATGTGACATGAGTTTTACTATTGGTGTGGCATCTATGCATGTGACATCGGTTTTACTATAGGTATGTCATATCTGCATGTGACATGGGTTTTACTATAGGTATGGCATATCTGCATGTGACATGAGTTTTACTATAGGTGTGACATATCTGCATGTGACATGAGTTTTACTATTGGTGTGGCATCTATGCATATGACATGCGTTTTACTATTGGTGTGGCATCTATGCATGTGACGTGAGTTTTACGATAAGTGTGGCAGCTATGCATGTGACATGAGTTTTACGATAAGCGTGGCAGCTATGCATGTGACATGAGTTTTACTATTGGTGTGGCATCTATGCATGTGACATGGATGTTACTATAGGTATGTCATATCTGCATGTAACATGGGTTTTACTATAGGAATGGCATATCTGCATGTGACATGAGTTTTACTATAGGTGTGACATATCTGCATGTGACATGAGTTTTACTATAGGTGTGGCATCTATGCATGTGACATGAGTTTTACTATAGGTGTGGCATCTATGCATGTAGCATGAGTTTTACTATAGGTGTGGCATCTATGCATGTAGCATGAGTTTTACTATAGGAATGGCATATCTGCATGTGACATGGATGTTACTATAGGAATGGCATATCTGCATGTGACATGAGTTTTACTATAGGTGTGACATATCTGCATGTGACATGAGTTTTACTATAGGTGTGGCATCTATGCATGTGACATGAGTTTTACTATTGGTGTGGCATCTATGCATGTGACATGGGTTTTAGTGTAGGTATGGCATATCTGCATGTGACATGGGTTTTACTATAGGTATGGCATATCTGCATGTGACATGAGTTTTACTATAGGTGTGACATGTCTGCATGTGACATGAGATTTACTATAGGTGTGGCATCTATGCATGTGACAGGAGATTTGCTATAGGTGTGGTATCTATGCATGTGACATGAGTTTTACTATAGGTGTGGCATATCTGCATGTGACATGAGTTTTACTATAGGTGTGGTATCTATGCACGTGACATGAAATTTACTATATGTGTGGCATCTATGCATGTGCCAGGAGATTTGCTATATGTGTGGTATCTATGCATGTGACCTGAGCTTTACTGTATGTGTGGCAGCTATGCATGTGACATGAGTTTTACTATTGGTGTGGCATCTATGCATGTGACATGGGTTTTACTATAGGTATGTCATATCTGCATGTGACATGGGTTTTACTATGGGTATGGCATATCTGCATGTGACATGAGTTTTACTATAGGTGTGACATATCTGCATGTGACATGAGTTTTACTATAGGTGTGGCATCTATGCATGTGACATGAGTTTTACTATTGGTGTGCCAACAATGCATGTGACGTGAGTTTTACCATAAGTGTGGCATCTATGCATGTGACAGGAGTTTTACTATAGGTGTGGTATATCTGCATGTGAAATGAGTTTTACTATAGGTGTGGCATATCTGCATGTGACATGAGTTTTACTATAGGTGTGGCATATCTGCATGTGACATGAGTTTTAGTATAGTTGTCGCATCTATGCATGTGACATGAGTTTTACTATAGTGTGTGGTATCTCTGCACGTGACATGAGATTTACTATAGGTGTGGCATTTATGCATGTAGCATGAGTTTTACTACTGGTCTGGCATCTATGCATGTGATAGGAGTTTTACTATAGGTGTGGCATCTATGCATTGGACATGAGTTTTACTATTGGTGTGGCATCTATGCATGTGACAGGAGTTTTACTATAGGTGTGGTATATCTGCATGTGAAATGAGTTTTACTATAGGTGTGGTATATCTGCATGTGAAATGAGTTTTACCATAGGTGTGGCATATCTGCCTGTGACATGGATTTTACCATAGGTGTGGCATATCTGCATGTGACATGGGTTTTTCCTATAGGTGTGGCATATCTGCATGTGACATGAGTTTTACTATTGGTGTGGCATCTATGCATGTGACATGGGTTTTAGTATAGGTATGGCATATCTGCATGTGACATGGGTTTTACTATAGGTGTGGCATCTATGCATGTGACATGAGTTTTACTATAGGTGTGGCATCTATGCAGGTGACGTGATTTTTACTATAATTGTGGTATCTATGCATGTGATATGAATTTTACTATAGGTGTGACATCTATGCATGTGACATGGGTTTTACTATTGGTGTGGCATCTATGCATGTGACATGAGTTTTACTATTGGTGTGGCATATCTGCATGTGACAGGAGTTTTACTATAGGTGTGGCCTATCTGCATGTGACATGAGTTTTACTATAGGTGTGGCATATCCGCATGTGACATGAGTTTTACTATAGGTGTGGCATCTATGCATGTGACATGAGTTTTACTATAGTGTGTGGTATCTATGCACGTGACATGAGTTTTACTATAGGTGTGGCATATATGCATGTGACATGAGTTTTACTATAGGTGTGGCATATATGCATGTGACATGAGTTTTACTATAGGTATGTCATATCTGCATGTGACATGGGTTTTACTATAGGTATGGCATATCTGCATGTGACATGAGTTTTACTATAGGTATGGCATATCTACATGTGACATGAGTTTTACTATAGTGTGTGGTATCTCTGCACGTGACATGAGTTTTACTATACGTGTGGTATCTATGAATGTGACATGAATTTTACTATAGGTGTGGCTTCTATGCATGTAGCATGAGTTTTACTATAGGTGTGGCATCTATGCATGTAGCATGAGTTTTACTATTGGTGTGGCATCTATGCATGTGACATGGGTTTTACTATAGGTATGTCATATCTGCATGTGACATGGGTTTTACTATAGGTATGGCATATTTGCATCTGAAATGAGTTTTACTATAGGTGTGGCATGTATGCATGTGATAGGAGTTTTGCTATAGGTGTGGCATCAATGCATGTGACGTGAGTTTTAGCATAAGTGTGCCACCTATGCATGTGACATGAGTTTTACTATTGGTGTGGCATCTATGCATGTGACATGTGTTTTACTATTGGTGTGGCATCTATGCATGTGACATGGGTTTTAGTATAGGTATGGCATATCTGCATGTGACATGGGTTTTACTATAGGTATGGCATATCTGCATGTGACATGAGTTTTACTATAGGTGTGGCAACTATGCAGGTGACGTGATTTTTACTATAAGTGTGGTATCTATGCATGTGACAGGAGTTTTACTATAGGTGTGGCATCTATGCATTGGACATGAGTTTTACTATTGGTGTGGCACCTATGCATGTGACAGGAGTTTTACTATAGGTGTGGTATATCTGCATGTGAAATGAGTTTTACTATAGGTGTGGTATATCTGCATGTGAAATGAGTTTTACCATAGGTGTGGCATATCTGCCAGTGACATGGATTTTACCATAGGTGTGGCATATCTGCATGTGACATGGGTTTTTCCTATAGGTGTGGCATATCTGCATGTGACATGAGTTTTACTATAGGTGTCGTATCTATGCAAGTGACATGAGTTTTACTATAGGTGTGGCATCTATGCATGTAGCATGAGTTTTACTATAGGTGTGGCATCTATGCATGTGACAGGAGTTTTGTTATAGGTGTAGCATCTATGCATGTGACGTGAGTTTTACTATTGGTGTGGCATCTATGCATGTGACAGGAGTTTTACTATTGGTGTGGCATCTATGCATATCACATGAGATTTACTATAGGTGTGGCATTTATGCATGTAGCATGAGTTTTACTACTGGTCTGGCATCTATGCATGTGACAGGCGTTTTACTATAGGTGTGGCATCTATGCATTGGACATGAGTTTTCCTATTGGTGTGGCATCTATGCATGTGACAGGAGTTTTACTATAAGTGTGGCAGCTATGCATGTGACATGAGTTTTACGATAAGTGTGGCAGCTATGCATGTGACATGAGTTTTACTATTGGTGTGTCATCTATGCGTGTGACATGGGTTTTATTATAGGTATGTCATATCTGCATGTGACATGGGTTTTACTATAGGTATGGCATATCTGCATGTGACATGAGTTTTACTATTGTGTGTGGTATCTCTGCACGTGACATGAGTTTTACTATAGGTGTGGCATTTATGCATGTAGCATGAGTTTTACTATTGGTCTGGCATCTATGCATGTGACAGGAGTTTTACTATAGGTGTGGCATCTATGCATTTGACATGAGTTTTACTATTGGTGTGGCATCTATGCATGTGACAGGAGTTTTACTATAGGTGTGGTATATCTGCATGTGAAATGAGTTTTACCATAGGTGTGGCATATCTGCATGTGACATGGATTTTACCATAGGTGTGGCATATCTGCATGTGACATGGGTTTTACTATAGGTGTGGCATATCTGCATGTGACATGAGTTTTACTATAGGTGTCGCATCTATGCATGTGACATGAGTTTTACTATAGGTGTGGTATCTATGCACCTGACTTGAGTTTTACTATAGGTGTGGCATATCTGCATGTGACTTGAGTTTTACTATAGGTGTCGCATCTATGCATGTGACCTGAGTTTTACTATAGGTGTGGTATCTATGCACGTGACATGAGTTTTACTATATGTGTGGCATCTATGCATGTGACATGAGTTTTACTATTGGTGTGGCATCTATGCATGTGACAGGAGATTTACTATAGGTGTGGTATATCTGCATGTGAAATGAGTTTTACCATAGGTGTGGCATATCTGCATGTGACATGGGTTTTACTATAGGTGTGGCATCTATACATGTAGCATGAGTTTTACTATAGGTGTGGCATCTATGCATGTAGCATGAGATTTACTATAGGTGTGGCATCTATGCATGTGACAGGAGTTTTGTTATAGGTGTGACATCTATGCATGTGACGTGAGTTTTACCATTGGTGTGGCATCTATGCATGTGACAGGAGTTTTACTATTGGTGTGGCATCTATGCATATGACATGAGTTTTACTATTGGTGTAGCATCTATGCATGTGACGTGAGTTTTACGATAAGTGTTGCAGCTATGCATGTGACATGAGTTTTACAATAAGTGTGGTAGCTATGCATGTGACATGAGTTTTACTATTGGTGTGTCATCTATGCATGTGACATGGGGTTTACTATAGGTATGTCATATCTGCATGTGACATGAGTTTTAGTATACGTGTGGCATATCTGCATGTGACATGAGTTTTAGTATAGTTGTCGCATCTATGCATGTGACATGAGTTTTACTATAGTGTGTGGTATCTCTGCACGTGACATGAGTTTTACTATAGGTGTGGCATATCTGCATGTGACTTGAGTTTTACTATAGGTGTCGCATCTATGCATGTGACATGAGTTTTACTATAGGTGTGGTATCTATGCACGTGACATGAGTTTTGTTATAGGTGTAGCATCTATGCATGTGACGTGAGTTTTACTATTGGTGTGGCATCTATGCATGTGACAGGAGTTTTACTATTGGTGTGGCATCTATGCATATGACATGAGATTTACTATAGGTGTGGCATTTATGCATGTAGCATTAGTTTTACTACTGGTCTGGCATCTATGCATGTGACAGGCGTTTTACTATAGGTGTGGCATCTATGCATTGGACATGAGTTTTCCTATTGGTGTGGCATCTATGCATGTGACAGGAGTTTTACTATAAGTGTGGCAGCTATGCATGTGACATGAGTTTTACGATAAGTGTGGCAGCTATGCATGTGACATGAGTTTTACTATTGGTGTGTCATCTATGCGTGTGACATGGGTTTTATTATAGGTATGTCATATCTGCATGTGACATGGGTTTTACTATAGGTATGGCATATCTGCATGTGACATGAGTTTTACTATTGTGTGTGGTATCTCTGCACGTGACATGAGTTTTACTATAGGTGTGGCATTTATGCATGTAGCATGAGTTTTACTATTGGTCTGGCATCTATGCATGTGACAGGAGTTTTACTATAGGTGTGGCATCTATGCATTTGACATGAGTTTTACTATTGGTGTGGCATCTATGCATGTGACAGGAGTTTTACTATAGGTGTGGTATATCTGCATGTGAAATGAGTTTTACTATAGGTGTGGTATATCTGCATGTGAAATGAGTTTTACCATAGGTGTGGCATATCTGCATGTGACATGGATTTTACCATAGGTGTGGCATATCTGCATGTGACATGGGTTTTACTATAGGTGTGGCATATCTGCATGTGACTTGAGTTTTACTATAGGTGTCGCATCTATGCATGTGACATGAGTTTTACTATAGGTGTGGTATCTATGCACGTGAGATGAGTTTTACTATATGTGTGGCATCTATGCATGTGACATGAGTTTTACTATTGGTGTGGCATCTATGCATGTGACAGGAGATTTACTATAGGTGTGGTATATCTGCATGTGAAATGAGTTTTACCATAGGTGTGGCATATCTGCATGTGACATGGGTTTTACTATAGGTGTGGCATCTATACATGTAGCATGAGTTTTACTATAGGTGTGGCATCTATGCATGTAGCATGAGATTTACTATAGGTGTGGCATCTATGCATGTGACAGGAGTTTTGTTATAGGTGTGACATCTATGCATGTGACGTGAGTTTTACCATTGGTGTGGCATCTATGCATGTGACAGGAGTTTTACTATTGGTGTGGCATCTATGCATATGACATGAGTTTTACTATTGGTGTGGCATCTATGCATGTGACGTGAGTTTTACGATAAGTGTTGCAGCTATGCATGTGACATGAGTTTTACAATAAGTGTGGTAGCTATGCATGTGACATGAGTTTTACTATTGGTGTGTCATCTATGCATGTGACATGGGGTTTACTATAGGTATGTCATATCTGCATGTGCCATGAGTTTTAGTATAGGTGTGGCATATCTGCATGTGACATGAGTTTTAGTATAGTTGTCGCATCTATGCATGTGACATGAGTTTTACTATAGTGTGTGGTATCTCTGCACGTGACATGAGTTTTACTATAGGTGTGGCATATCTGCATGTGACTTGAGTTTTACTATAGGTGTCGCATCTATGCATGTGACATGAGTTTTACTATAGGTGTGGTATCTATGCACGTGACATGAGTTTTACTATATGGGTGGCATCTATGCATGTGACATGAGTTTTACTATTGGTGTGGCATCTATGCATGTGACAGGAGATTTACTATAGGTGTGGTATATCTGCATGTGAAATGAGTTTTACCATAGGTGTGGCATATCTGCATGTGACATGGGTTTTACTATAGGTGTGGCATCTATACATGTAGCATGAGTTTTACTATAGGTGTGGCATCTATGCATGTAGCATGAGATTTACTATAGGTGTGGCATCTATGCATGTGACAGGAGTTTTGTTATAGGTGTGGCATCTATGCATGTGACGTGAGTTTTACCATTGGTGTGGCATCTATGCATGTGACAGGAGTTTTACTATTGGTGTGGCATCTATGCATATGACATGAGTTTTACTATTGGTGTGGCATCTATGCATGTGACGCGAGTTTTACGATAAGTGTTGCAGCTATGCATGTGACATGAGTTTTACGATAAGTGTGGTAGCTATGCATGTGACATGAGTTTTACTATTGGTGTGTCATCTATGCATGTGACATGGGGTTTACTATAGGTATGTCATATCTGCATGTGACATGAGTTTTAGTATAGGTGTGGCATATCTGCATGTGACATGAGTTTTAATATAGTTGTCGCATCTATGCATGTGACATGAGTTTTACTATAGTGTGTGGTATCTCTGCACGTGACATGAGTTTTACTATAGGTATGACATATCTGCATGTGACATGAGTTTTACTATAGGTGTGGCATCTATGCATGTAGCATGAGTATTACTATAGATGTGGCATATATGCATGTAGCATGAGTTTTACTATAAGTGTGGCATGTATGCATGTGATAGGAGTTTTGCTATAGGTGTGGCATCTATGCATGTGACGAGAGTTTTACCATAAGTGTGGCACCTGTGCATGTGACATGAGTTTTACTATTGGTGTGGCATCTATGCATGTGACATGAGTTTTCCTATTGGTGTGGCATCTATGCATGTGACATAGGTTTTAGTATAGGTATGGCATATCTGCATGTGACATGGGTTTTACTATAGGTATGACATATCTGCATGTGACATGAGTTTTACTATAGGTGTGACATGTCTGCATGTGACATGAGATTTACTATAGGTGTGGCATCTATGTATGTGACAGGAGATTTGCTATAGGTATTGTATCTATGCATGTGACATGAGTTTTACTATAGGTGTGGCATCTATGCATGTGACATGAGTTTTACTATAGGTGTGGTATATCTGCATGTGAAATGAGTTTTACTATAGGTGTGGTATATCTGCATGTGAAATGAGTTTTACCATAGGTGTGGCATATCTGCCTGTGACATGGATTTTACCATAGGTGTGGCATATCTGCATGTGACATGGGTTTTACTATAGGTGTGGCATATCTGCATGTGGCATGAGTTTTACTATAGGTGTCGCATCTATGCAAGTGACATGAGTTTTACTATAGGTGTGGTATCTATGCACGTGACATGAGTTTTACTATATGTGTGGCATCTAGGCATGTGACATGAGTTTTAGTATAGGTGTGGCATCTATGCATGTGACATGAGTTTTACTATTGGTGTGGCATCTATGCATGTGACAGGAAATTTACTATAGGTTTGGTATATCTGCATGTGAAATGAGTTTTACCATAGGTGTGGCATATCTGCATGTGACATGGGTATTACTATAGGTGTGGCATCTATGCATGTAGCATGAGTTTTACTATAGCTGTGGCATCTATGCATGTAGCATGAGTTTTACTATAGGTGTGGCATCTATGCATGTGACAGGAGTTTTGTTATAGGTGTAGCATCTATGCATGTGACGTGAGTTTTACTATTGGTGTGGCATCTATGCATGTGACAGGAGTTTTACTATTGGTGTGGCATCTATGCATGTGACATGAGTTTTACTATTGGTGTGGCATCTATGCATGTGACGTGAGTTTTACGATAAGTGTGGCAGCTATGCATGGGACATGAGTTTTACGATAAGTGTGGCAGCTATGCATGTGACATGAGTTTTACTATTGGTGTGTCATCTATGCGTGTGACATGGGTTTTACTATAGGTATGTCATATCTGCATGTGACATGGGTTTTACTATAGGTATGGCATATCTGCATGTGACATGAGTTTTACTATTGTGTGTGGTATCTCTGCACGTGACATGAGTTTTACTATAGGTGTGGCATTTATGCATGTAGCATGAGTTTTACTATTGGTCTGGCATCTATGCATGTGACAGGAGTTTTACTATAGGTGTGGCATCTATGCATTTGACATGAGTTTTACTATTGGTGTGGCATCTATGCATGTGACAGGAGTTTTACGATAGGTGTGGTATATCTGCATGTAAAATGAGTTTTACTATAGGTGTGGTATATCTGCATGTGACATGGATTTTACCATAGGTGTGGCATATCTGCATGTGACATGGGTTTTACTATAGGTGTGGCATATCTGCATGTGACATGAGTTTTACTATAGGTGTCGCATCTATGCATGTGAAATGAGTTTTACTATAGGTGTGGTATCTATGCACGTGACATGAGTTTTACTATATGTGTGGCATCTATGCATGTGACATGAGTTTTACTATTTGTGTGGCATCTATGCATGTGACAGGAGATTTACTATAGGTGTGGTATATCTGCATGTGAAATGAGTTTTACCATAGGTGTGGCATATCTGCATGTGACATGGGTTTTACTATAGGTGTGGCATCTATACATGTAGCATGAGTTTTACTATAGGTGTGGCATCTATGCATGTAGCATGAGATTTACTATAGGTGTGGCATCTATGCATGTGACAGGAGTTTTGTTATAGGTGTGGCATCTATGCATGTGACGTGAGTTTTACTATTGGTGTGGCATCTATGCATGTGACAGGAGTTTTACTATTGGTGTGGCATCTATGCATATGACATGAGTTTTACTATTGGTGTGGCATCTATGCATGTGACGTGAGTTTTACGATAAGTGTGGCAGCTATGCATGTGACATGAGTTTTACGATAAGTGTGGTAGCTATGCATGTGACATGAGTTTTACTATTGGTGTGTCATCTATGCATGTGACATGGGGTTTACTATAGGTATGTCATATCTGCATGTGACATGGGTTTTACTATAGGTATGACATATCTGCATGTGACATGAGTTTTACTATAGGTGTGGCATCTATGCATGTGACATGAGTTTTACTATAGGTGTGGCATCTATGCATGTAGCATGAGTATTACTATAGGTGTGGCATCTATGCATGTAGCATGAGTTTTACTATAAGTGTGGCATGTATGCATGTGATAGGAGTTTTGCTATAGGTGTGGCATCTATGCATGTGACGAGAGTTTTACCATAAGTGTGGCACCTGTGCATGTGACATGAGTTTTACTATTGGAGTGGCATCTATGCATGTGACATGAGTTTTACTATTGGTGTGGCATCTATGCATGTGACATGGGTTTTAGTATTGGTATGGCATATCTGCATGTGACATGGGTTTTACTATAGGTATGGAATATCTGCATGTGACAAGAGTTTTACTATAGGTGTGACATGTCTGCATGTGACATGAGTTTTACTATAGGTGTCGCATCTATGCATGTGACATGAGTTTTACTATAGTGTGTGGTATCTATGCACGTGACATGAGTTTTACTATATGTGTGGCATCTATGCATGTGACATGAGTTTTACTATATGTGTGGCATCTATGCATGTGCCATGAGTTTTACTATAGGTGTGGCATATGTGCATGTGACATGGGTTTTACTATAGGTATGTCATATATGCATGTGACATGGGTTTTACTATAGGTATGGCATATCTGCATGTGACATGAGTTTTACTATAGTGTGTGGTATCTCTGCACGTGACATGAGTTTTACTATAAGTGTGGTATCTATGCATGTGACATGAATTTTACTATAGGTGTGGCATCTATGCATGTGACATGGGATTTACTATTGGTGTGGCATCTATGCATGTGACATGAGTTTTACTATAGGTGTGGTATCTATGCACGTGACATGAGTTTTACTATATGTGTGGCATCTATGCATGTGACATGAGTTTAAGTATAGGTGTGGCATCTATGCATGTGACATGAGTTTTACTATTGGTGTGGCATCTATGCATGTGACAGGAGTTTTACCATAGGTGTGGCATATCTGTATGTGACATGGGTTTTACTATAGGTGTGGCATCTATGCATGTAGCATGAGTTTTACTATAGGTGTGGCATCTATGCATGTAGCATAAGTTTTACTATAGGTGTGGCATCTATGCATGTGACACGAGTTTTGTTATAGGTGTGGCATCTATGCATGTGACGTGAGTTTTACTATTGGTGTGGCATCTATGCATGTGACAGGAGTTTTACTATTGGTGTGGCATCTATGCATATGACATGAGTTTTACTATTGGTGTGGCATCTATGCATGTGACGTGAGTTTTACGATAAGTGTGGCAGCAATGCATGTGACATGAGTTTTACTATTGGTGTGTCATCTATGCATGTGACATGGGTTTTACTATAGGTATGTCATATCTGCATGTGACATGGGTTGTACTATAGGTATGGCATATTTGCATCTGAAATGAGTTTTACTATAGGTGTGGCATGTATGCATGTGATAGGAGTTTTGCTATAGGTGTGGCATCAATGCATGTGACGTGAATTTTAGCATAAGTGTGCCACCTATGCATGTGACATGAGTTTTACTATTGGTGTGGCATCTATGCATGTGACATGAGTTTTACTATTGGTGTGGCATCTATGCATGTGACATGGGTTTTAGTATAGGTATGGCATATCTGCATGTGACATGGGTTTTACTATAGGTATGGCATATCTGCATGTGACATGAGTTTTACTATAGGTGTGGCAACTATGCAGGTGACGTGATTTTTACTATAAGTGTGGTATCTATGCATGTGATATGAATTTTACTATAGGTGTGACATCTATGCATGTGACATGGGTTTTACTATTGGTGTGGCATCTATGCATGTGACATGAGTTTTACTATAGGTGTGGCATATCTGCATGTGACAGGAGTTTTACTATAGGTGTGGCCTATCTGCATGTGACATGAGTTTTACTATAGGTGTGGCATATCCGCATGTGACATGAGTTTTACTATAGGTGTCGCATCTATGCATGTGACATGAGTTTTACTATAGTGTGTGGTATCTATGCACGTGACATGAGTTTTACTATATGTGTGGCATCTATGCATGTGACATAAGTTTTACTATATGTGTGGCATCTATGCATGTGCCATGAGTTTTACTATAGGTGTGGCATATATGCATGTGACATGGGTTTTACTATAGGTATGTCATATCTGCATGTGACATGGGTTTTACTATAGGTATGGCATATCTACATGTGACATGAGTTTTACTATAGTGTGTGGTATCTCTGCACGTGACATGAGTTTTACTATAAGTGTGGTATCTATGAATGTGACATGAATTTTACTATAGGTGTGGCTTCTATGCATGTAGCATGAGTTTTACTATAGGTGTGGCATCTATGCATGTAGCATGAGTTTTACTATTGGTGTGTCATCTATGCATGTGACATGGGTTTTACTATAGGTATGTCATATCTGCATGTGACATGGGTTTTACTATAGGTATGGCATATTTGCATCTGAAATGAGTTTTACTATAGGTGTGGCATGTATGCATGTGATAGGAGTTTTGCTATAGGTGTGGCATCAATGCATGTGACGTGAGTTTTAGCATAAGTGTGCCACCTATGCATGTGACATGAGTTTTACTATTGGTGTGGCATCTATGCATGTGACATGAGTTTTACTATTGGTGTGGCATCTATGCATGTGACATGGGTTTTAGTATAGGTATGGCATATCTGCATGTGACATGGGTTTTACTATAGGTATGGCATATCTGCATGTGACATGAGTTTTACTATAGGTGTGGCAACTATGCAGGTGACGTGATTTTTACTATAAGTGTGGTATCTATGCATGTGATATGAATTTTACTATAGGTGTGACATCTATGCATGTGACATGGGTTTTACTATTGGTGTGCCATCTATGCATGTGACATGAGTTTTACTATAGGTGTGGCATATCTGCATGTGACAGGAGTTTTACTATAGGTGTGGCCTATCTGCATGTGACATGAGTTTTACTATAGGTGTGGCATATCCGCATGTGACATGAGTTTTACTATAGGTGTCGCATCTATGCATGTGACATGAGTTTTACTATATGTGTGGCATCTATGCATGTGACATAAGTTTTACTATATGTGTGGCATCTATGCATGTGCCATGAGTTTTACTATAGGTGTGGCATATATGCATGTGACATGGGTTTTACTATAGGTATGTCATATCTGCATGTGACATGGGTTTTACTATAGGTATGGCATATCTACATGTGACATGAGTTTTACTATAGTGTGTGGTATCTCTGCACGTGACATGAGTTTTACTATAAGTGTGGTATCTATGAATGTGACATGAATTTTACTATAGGTGTGGCTTCTATGCATGTAGCATGAGTTTTACTATAGGTGTGGCATCTATGCATGTAGCATGAGTTTTACTATAAGTGTGGCATATCCGCATGTGACATGAGTTTTAGCATAAGTGTGGCACCTATGCATGTGACATGAGTTTTACTATCGGTGTGGCATCTATGCATGTGACATGAGTTTTACTATTGGTGTGGCATCTATGCATGTGACATGGATTTTAGTATAGGTATGGCATATCTGCATGTGACATGGGTTTTACTATAGGTATGTCATATCTGCATGTGACATGGGTTTTACTATAGGTATGGCATATCTACATGTGACATGAGTTTTACTATAGTGTGTGGTATCTCTGCACGTGACATGAGTTTTACTATAAGTGTGGTATCTATGAATGTGACATTAATTTTACTATAGGTGTGGCATCTATGCATGTGACATGGGATTTACTATTGGTGTGGCATCTATGCATGTGACATGAGTTTTACTATAGGTGTGGTATCTATGCACGTGACATGAGTTTTACTATATGTGTGGCATCTATGCATGTGACATGAGTTTTAGTATAGGTGTGGCATCTATGCATGTGACAGGAGTTTTACCATAGGTGAGGCATATCTGTATGTGACATGGGTTTTACTATAGGTGTGGCATCTATGCATGTAGCATGAGTTTTACTATAGGTATGGCATCTATGCATGTAGCATGAGTTTTACTATAGGTGTGGCATCTATGCATGTGACACGAGTTTTGTTATAGGTGTGGCATCTATGCATGTGACGTGAGTTTTACTATTGGTGTGGCATCTATGCATGTGACGTGAGTTTTACTATTGGTGTGGCATCTATGCATATGACATGAGATTTACTATTGGTGTGGCATCTATGCATGTGACGTGAGTTTTACGATAAGTGTGGCAGCAATGCATGTGACATGAGTTTTACTATTGGTGTGTCATCTATGCATGTGACATGGGTTTTACTATAGGTATGTCATATCTGCATGTGACATGGGTTTTACTATAGGTATGGCATATTTGCATCTGACATGAGTTTTACTATAGGTGTGACATATCTGCATGTGACATGAGTTTTACTATAGGTGTGGCATCTATGCATGTGACATGAGTTTTACTATAGGTGTGGCTTCTATGCATGTAGCATGAGTTTTACTATAGGTGTGGCATCTATGCATGTAGCATGAGTTTTACTATAAGTGTGGCATGTATGCATGTGACATGAGTTTTACTATAGGTGTGGCAACTATGCAGGTGACGTGATTTTAACTATAAGTGTGGTATCTATGCATGTGATATGAATTTTACTATAGGTGTGACATCTATGCATGTGACATGGGTTTTACTATAGGTATGGCATATCTGCATGTGACATGAGTTTTACTATTGGTGTGGCATCTATGCATGTGACATGGGTTTTAGTATAGGTATGGCATATCTGCATGTGACATGGGTTTTACTATAGGTATGGCATCTATGCATGTGACGTGAGTTTTAGCATAAGTGTGGCACCTATGCATGTGACATGAGTTTTACTATTGGTGTGGCATCTATGCATGTGACGTGAGTTTTAGCATAAGTGTGGCACCTATGCATGTGACATGAGTTTTACTATTGGTGTGGCATCTATGCATGTGACATGAGTTTTACTATTGGTGTGGCATCTATGCATGTGACATGGGTTTTAGTATAGGTATGGCATATCTGCATGTGACATGGGTTTTACTATAGGTATGGCATATCTGCATGTGACATGAGTTTTACTATAGGTGTGGCAACTATGCAGGTGACGTGATTTTAACTATAAGTGTGGTATCTATGCATGTGATATGAATTTTACTATAGGTGTGACATCTATGCATGTGACATGGGTTTTACTATTGGTGTGGCATCTATGCATGTGACATGAGTTTTACTATAGGTGTGGCATATCTGCATGTGACAGGAGTTTTACTATAGGTGTGGCCTATCTGCATGTGACATGAGTTTTACTATAGGTGTGGCATATCCGCATGTGACATGAGTTTTACTATAGGTGTCGCATCTATGCATGTGACATGAGTTTTACTATAGTGTGTGGTATCTATGCACGTGACATGAGTTTTACTATATGTGTGGCATCTATGCATGTGCCATGAGTTTTACTATAGGTGTGGCATATATGCATGTGACATGGGTTTTACTATAGGTATGTCATATCTGCATGTGACATGGGTTTTACTATAGGTATGGCATATCTACATGTGACATGAGTTTTACTATAGTGTGTGGTATCTCTGCACGTGACATGAGTTTTACTATAAGTGTGGTATCTATGAATGTGACATGAATTTTACTATAGGTGTGGCATCTATGCATGTGACATGGGATTTACTATTGGTGTGGCATCTATGCATGTGACATGAGTTTTACTATAGTGTGTGGTATCTCTGCACGTGACATGAGTTTTACTATAGGTGTGGTATCTATGCACGTGACATGAGTTTTACTATATGTGTGGCATCTATGCATGTGACATGAGTTTTAGTATAGGTGTGGCATCTATGCATGTGACATGAGTTTTACTATATGTGTGGCATATATGCATGTGACATGGGTTTTACTATAGGTATGTCATATCTGCATGTGACATGGGTTTTACTATAGGTATGGCATATCTACATGTGACATGAGTTTTACTATAGTGTGTGGTATCTCTGCACGTGACATGAGTTTTACTATAGGTGTGGTATCTATGCACGTGACATGAGTTTTACTATATGTGTGGCATCTATGCATGTGACATGAGTTTTAGTATAGGTGTGGCATCTATGCATGTGACATGAGTTTTACTATTGGTGTGGCATCTATGCATGTGACAGGAGTTTTACCATAGGTGAGGCATATCTGTATGTGACATGGGTTTTACTATAGGTGTGGCATCTATGCATGTAGCATGAGTTTTACTATAGGTATGGCATCTATGCATGTAGCATGAGTTTTACTATAGGTGTGGCATCTATGCATGTGACACGAGTTTTGTTATAGGTGTGGCATCTATGCATGTGACGTGAGTTTTACTATTGGTGTGGCATCTATGCATGTGACAGGAGTTTTACTATTGGTGTGGCATCTATGCATATGACATGAGTTTTACTATTGGTGTGGCATCTATGCATGTGACGTGAGTTTTACGATAAGTGTGGCAGCAATGCATGTGACATGAGTTTTACTATTGGTGTGTCATCTATGCATGTGACATGGGTTTTACTATAGGTATGTCATATCTGCATGTGACATGGGTTTTACTATAGGTATGGCATATTTGCATCTGAAATGAGTTTTACTATAGGTGTGGCATCTATGCATGTAGCATGAGTTTTACTATTGGTGTGTCATCTATGCATGTGACATGGGTTTTACTATAGGGATGTCATATCTGCATGTGACATGGGTTTTACTATAGGTATGGCATATTTGCTTCTGAAATGAGTTTTACTATAGGTGTGGCATGTATGCATGTGATAGGAGTTTTGCTATAGGTGTGGCATCAATGCATGTGACGTGAGTTTTAGCATAAGTGTGCCACCTACGCATGTGACATGAGTTTTACTATTGGTGTGGCATCTATGCATGTGACATGAGTTTTACTATTGGTGTGGCATCTATGCATGTGACATGGGTTTTAGTATAGGTATGGCATATCTGCATGTGACATGGGTTTTACTATAGGTATGGCATATCTGCATGTGACATGAGTTTTACTATAGGTGTGGCAACTATGCAGGTGACGTGATTTTTACTATAAGTGTGGTATCTATGCATGTGATATGAATTTTACTATAGGTGTGACATCTATGCATGTGACATGGGTTTTACTATTGGTGTGGCATCTATGCATGTGACATGAGTTTTACTATAGGTGTGGCATATCTGCATGTGACAGGAGTTGTACTATAGGTGTGGCCTATCTGCATGTGACATGAGTTTTACTATAGGTGTGGCATATCCGCATGTGACATGAGTTTTACTATAGGTGTCGCATCTATGCATGTGACATGAGTTTTACTATAGTGTGTGGTATCTATGCACGAGACATGAGTTTTACTATATGTGTGGCATCTATGCATGTGACATAAGTTTTACTATATGTGTGGCATCTATGCATGTGCCATGAGTTTTACTATAGGTGTGGCATATATGCATGTGACATGGGTTTTACTATAGGTATGTCATATCTGCATGTGACATGGGTTTTACTATAGGTATGGCATATCTACATGTGACATGAGTTTTACTATAGTGTGTGGTATCTCTGCACGTGACATGAGTTTTACTATAAGTGTGGTATCTATGAATGTGACATGAATTTTACTATAGGTGTGGCTTCTATGCATGTAGCATGAGTTTTACTATAGGTGTGGCATCTATGCATGTAGCATGAGTTTTACTATAAGTGTGGCATGTATGCATGTGATAGGAGTTTTGCTATAGGTGTGGCATCTATGCATGTGACGTGAGTTTTAGCATAAGTGTGGCACCTATGCATGTGACATGAGTTTTACTATCGGTGTGGCATCTATGCATGTGACATGAGTTTTACTATTGGTGTGGCATCTATGCATGTAACATGGATTTTAGTATAGGTATGGCATATCTGCATGTGACATGGGTTTTACTATAGGTATGTCATATCTGCATGTGACATGGGTTTTACTATAGGTATGGCATATCTACATGTGACATGAGTTTTACTATAGTGTGTGGTATCTCTGCACGTGACATGAGTTTTACTATAAGTGTGGTATCTATGAATGTGACATTAATTTTACTATAGGTGTGGCATCTATGCATGTGACATGGGATTTACTATTGGTGTGGCATCTATGCATGTGACATGAGTTTTACTATAGGTGTGGTATCTATGCACGTGACATGAGTTTTACTATATGTGTGGCATCTATGCATGTGACATGAGTTTTAATATAGGTGTGGCATCTATGCATGTGACACGAGTTTTGTTATAGGTGTGGCATCTATGCATGTGACGTGAGTTTTACTATTGGTGTGGCATCTATGCATGTGACAGGAGTTTTACTATTGGTGTGGCATCTATGCATATGACATGAGTTTTACTATTGGTGTGGCATCTATGCATGTGACGTGAGTTTTACGATAAGTGTGGCAGCAATGCATGTGACATGAGTTTTACTATTGGTGTGTCATCTATGCATGTGACATGGGTTTTACTATAGGTATGTCATATCTGCATGTGAAATGGGTTTTACTATAGGTATGGCATATTTGCATCTGACATGAGTTTTACTATAGGTGTGACATATCTGCATGTGACATGAGTTTTACTATAGGTGTGGCATCTATGCATGTGACATGAGTTTTACTATATGTGTGGCTTCTATGCATGTAGCATGAGTTTTACTATAGGTGTGGCATCTATGCATGTAGCATGAGTTTTACTATAAGTGTGGCATGTATGCATGTGATAGGAGTTTTGCTATAGGTGTGGCATCTATGCATGTGACGTGAGTTTTAGCATAAGTGTGGCACCTATGCATGTGACATGAGTTTTACTATTGGTGTGGCATCTATGCATGTGACATGAGTTTTACTATTGGTGTGGCATCTATGCATGTGACATGGGTTTTAGTATAGGTATGGCATATCTGCATGTGACATGGGTTTTACTATAGGTATGGCATATCTGCATGTGACATGAGTTTTACTATAGGTGTGGCAACTATGCAGGTGACGTGATTTTAACTATAAGTGTGGTATCTATGCATGTGATATGAATTTTACTATAGGTGTGACATCTATGCATGTGACATGGGTTTTACTATTGGTGTGGCATCTATGCATGTGACATGAGTTTTACTATAGGTGTGGCATATCTGCATGTGACAGGAGTTTTACTATAGGTGTGGCCTATCTGCATGTGACATGAGTTTTACTATAGGTGTGGCATATCCGCATGTGACATGAGTTTTACTATAGGTGTCGCATCTATGCATGTGACATGAGTTTTACTATAGTGTGTGGTATCTCTGCACGTGACATGAGTTTTACTATAAGTGTGGTATCTATGAATGTGACATGAATTTTACTATAGGTGTGGCATCTATGCATGTGACATGGGATTTACTATTGGTGTGGCATCTATGCATGTGACATGAGTTTTACTATAGTGTGTGGTATCTCTGCACGTGACATGAGTTTTACTATAGGTGTGGTATCTATGCACGTGACATGAGTTTTACTATATGTGTGGCATCTATGCATGTGACATGAGTTTTAGTATAGGTGTGGCATCTATGCATGTGACATGAGTTTTACTATATGTGTGGCATATATGCATGTGACATGGGTTTTACTATAGGTATGTCATATCTGCATGTGACATGGGTTTTACTATAGGTATGGCATATCTACATGTGACATGAGTTTTACTATAGTGTGTGGTATCTCTGCACGTGACATGAGTTTTACTATAGGTGTGGTATCTATGCACGTGACATGAGTTTTACTATATGTGTGGCATCTATGCATGTGACATGAGTTTTAGTATAGGCGTGGCATCTATGCATGTGACATGAGTTTTACTATTGGTGTGGCATCTATGCATGTGACAGGAGTTTTACCATAGGTGAGGCATATCTGTATGTGACATGGGTTTTACTATAGGTGTGGCATCTATGCATGTAGCATGAGTTTTACTATAGGTATGGCATCTATGCATGTAGCATGAGTTTTACTATAGGTGTGGCATCTATGCATGTGACACGAGTTTTGTTATAGGTGTGGCATCTATGCATGTGACGTGAGTTTTACTATTGGTGTGGCATCTATGCATGTGACAGGAGTTTTACTATTGGTGTGGCATCTATGCATATGACATGAGTTTTACTATTGGTGTGGCATCTATGCATGTGACGTGAGTTTTACGATAAGTGTGGCAGCAATGCATGTGACATGAGTTTTACTATTGGTGTGTCATCTATGCATGTGACATGGGTTTTACTATAGGTATGTCATATCTGCATGTGACATGGGTTTTACTATAGGTATGGCATATTTGCATCTGACATGAGTATTACTATAGGTGTGACATATCTGCATGTGACATGAGTTTTACTATAGGTGTGGCATCTATGCATGTGACATGAGTTTTACTATAGGTGTGGCTTCTATGCATGTAGCATGAGTTTTACTATAGGTGTGGCATCTATGCATGTAGCATGAGTTTTACTATAAGTGTGGCATGTATGCATGTGATAGGAGTTTTGCTATAGGTGTGGCATCTATGCATGTGACGTGAGTTTTAGCATAAGTGTGGCACCTATGCATGTGACATGAGCTTTACTATTGGTGTGGCATCTATGCATGTGACATGAGTTTTACTATTGGTGTGGCATCTATGCATGTGACATGGGTTTTAGTATAGGTATGGCATATCTGCATGTGACATGGCTTTTACTATAGGTATGGCATATCTGCATGTGACATGAGTTTTACTATAGGTGTGACATGTCTGCATGTGACATGAGATTTACTATAGGTGTGGTATCTATGCATGTGACAGGAGATTTGCTATAGGTGTGGTATCTATGCATGTGACATGAGTTTTACTATAGGTGTGGCATCTATGCATGTGACATGAGTTTTACTATAGGTGTGGCATATCTGCATGTGACATGAGTTTTACTATAGGTGTGGTATCTATGCACGTGACATGAGCTTTACTATATGTGTGGCATCTATGCATGTGACAGGATATTTGCTATAGGTGTGGTATCTATGCATGTGACATGAGCTTTACTGTATGTGTGGCAGCTATGCATGTGACATGAGTTTTACTATAGGTGTGGCATCTATGCATGTGACATGAGTTTTACTATAGGTGTGGCACCTATGATGTGACGTTGGTTTTACTATAGGTGTGGCAACTATGCAGGTGACGTGAGTTTTACTATAAGTGTGGTATCTATGCATGTGATATGAATTTTACTATAGGTGTGACATCTATGCATGTGGCATGGGTTTTACTATTGGTGTGGCATCTATGCATGTGACATGAGTTTTACTATAGGTTTGGCATATCTGCATGTGACATGAGTTTTACTATAGGTGTCGCATCTATGCATGTGACATGAGTTTTACTATAGTGTGTGGTATCTATGCACGTGACATGAGTTTTACTATATGTGTGGCATCTATGCATGTGACACGAGTTTTGTTATAGGTGTGGCATCTATGCATGTGACGTGAGTTTTACTATTGGTGTGGCATCTATGCATGTGACAGGAGTTTTACTATTGGTGTGGCATCTATGCATATGACATGAGTTTTACTATTGGTGTGGCATCTATGCATGTGACGTGAGTTTTACGATAAGTGTGGCAGCAATGCATGTGACATAAGTTTTACTATTGGTGTGTCATCTATGCATGTGACATGGGTTTTACTATAGGTATGTCACATTTGCATGTGACATGGGTTTTACTATAGGTATGGCATATCTGCATCTGACATGAGTTTTACTATAGGTCTGACATATCTGCATGTGACATGAGTTTTACTATAGGTGTGGCATCTATGCATGTGACATGAGTTTTACTATAGGTGTGGCTTCTATGCATGTAGCATGAGTTATACTATAGGTGTGGCATCTATGCATGTAGCATGAGTTTTACTATAAGTGTGGCATGTATGCATGTGATAGGAGTTTTGCTATAGGTGTGGCATCTATGCATGTGACGTGAGTTTTAGCATAAGTGTGGCACCTATGCATGTGACATGAGTTTTACTATTGGTGTGGCATCTATGCATGTGACGTGAGTTTTACGATAAGTTTGGCAGCAATGCATGTGACACGAGTTTTACTATTGGTGTGTCATCTATGCATGTGACATGGGTTTTACTATAGGTATGCCATATTTGCATGTGACATGGGTTTTACTATAGGTATGGCATATCTGCATCTGACATGAGTTTTACTATAGGTGTGACATATCTGCATGTGACATGAGTTTTACTATTGGTGTGGAATCTATGCATGTGACATGAGTTTTACTATTGGTGTGGCATCTATGCATGTGACATGGGTTTTAGTATAGGTATGGCATATCTGCATGTGACATGAGTTTTACTATAGGTGTGGCATATCTGCATGTGACATGAGTTTTACTATAGGTGTGGTATCTATGCACGTGACATGAGCTTTACTATATGTGTGGCATCTATGCATGTGACATGAGTTTTACTATAGGTGTGGCATATCTGCATGTGACATGAGTTTTACTATAGGTGTGGTATCTATGCACGTGACATGAGCTTTACTATATGTGTGGCATCTATGCATGTGACAGGAGATTTGCTATAGGTGTGGTATCTATGCATGTGACATGAGCTTTACTGTATGTGTGGCAGCTATGCATGTGACATGAGTTTTACTATAGGTGTGGCAACTATGCAGGTGACGTGAGTTTTACTATAAGTGTGGTATCTATGCATGTGATATGAATTTTACTATAGGTGTGACATATATGCATGTGGCATGAGTTTTAGTATAGGTGTGGCATCTATACATGTGACAGGAGTTTTACTATAGGTGTGGCATCCATGCATGTGACATGGGTTTTACTATAGGTATGTCATATCTGCATGTGACATGGGTTTTACTATAGGTATGGCATATCTGCATGTGACATGAGTTTTACTATAGTGTGTGGTATCTCTGCACGTGACATGAGTTTTACTATAAGTGTGGCATCTATGCATGTGACATGAATTTTACTATAGGTGTGGCATCTATGCATGTGACATGGGATTTACTATTGGTGTGGCATCTATGCATGTGGCATGAGTTTTACTATAGGTGTGGCATATCAGCATGTGACAAGGGTTTTACTATATGTGTGGCATCTATGCATGTAGCATGAGTTTTACTATAGGTGTGGCATCTATGCATGTAGCATGAGTTTTATTATAAGTGTGTCATCTATGCATGTGACATGGGTTTTACTATAGGTATGTCATATTTGCATGTGACATGGGTTTTACTATAGGTATGTCATATTTGCATGTGACATGGGTTTTACTATAGGTATGGCATATCTGCATCTGACATGAGTTTTACTATAGGTGTGACATATCTGCATGTGACATGAGTTTTACTATAGGTGTGGCATCTATGCATGTGACATGAGTTTTACTATAGGTGTGGCTTCTATGCATGTAGCATGAGTTTTACTATAGGTGTGGCATCTATGCATGTAGCATGAGTTTTACTATAAGTGTGGCATGTATGCATGTGATAGGAGTTTTGCTATAGGTGTGGCATCTATGCATGTGACGTGAGTTTTAGCATAAGTGTGGCACCTATGCATGTGACATGAGTTTTACTATTGGTGTGGCATCTATGCATGTGACGTGAGTTTTACGATAAGTGTGGCAGCAATGCATGTGACATGAGTTTTACTATTGGTGTGTCATCTATGCATGTGACATGGGTTTTACTATAGGTATGTCATATTTGCATGTGACATGGGTTTTACTATAGGTATGGCATATCTGCATCTGACATGAGTTTTACTATAGGTGTGACATATCTGCATGTGACATGAGTTTTACTATTGGTGTGGCATCTATGCATGTGACATGAGTTTTACTATTGGTGTGGCATCTATGCATGTGACATGGGTTTTAGTATAGGTATGGCATATCTGCATGTGACATGGCTTTTACTATAGGTATGGCATATCTGCATGTGACATGAGTTTTACTATAGGTGTGACATGTCTGCATGTGACATGAGATTTACTATAGGTGTGGTATCTATGCATGTGACAGGAGATTTGATATAGGTGTGGTATCTATGCATGTGACATGAGTTTTACTATAGGTGTGGCATCTATGCATGTGACATGAGTTTTACTATAGGTGTGGCATATCTGCATGTGACATGAGTTTAACTATAGGTGTGGTATCTATGCATGTAACATGAGCTTTACTATATGTGTGGCATCTATGCATGTGACAGGAGATTTGCTATAGGTGTGGTATCTATGCATGTGACATGAGCTTTACTGTATGTGTGGCAGCTATGCATGTGACATGAGTTTTACTATAGGTGTGGCATCTATGCATGTGACATGAGTTTTACTATAGGTGTGGCACCTATGATGTGACGTGAGTTTTACTATAGGTGTGGCAACTATGCAGGCGACGTGAGTTTTACTATAAGTGTGGTATCTATGCATGTGATATGAATTTTACTATAGGTGTGACATCTATGCATGTGACATGGGTTTTACTATTGGTGTGGCATCTATGCATGTGACATGAGTTTTACTATAGGTGTGGTCTATCTGCATGTGGCATGAGTTTTACTATAGGTGTGGCATATCTGCATGTGACATGAGTTTTACTATAGGTGTCGCATCTATGCATATGACATGAGTTTTACTATAGTGTTTGGTATCTATGCACGTGACATGAGTTTTACTATATGTGTGGCATCTATGCATGTGACATGAGTTTTAGTATAGGTGTGGCATCTATACATGTGACAGGAGTTTTACTATAGGTGTGGCATATCTGCATGTGACATGAGTTTTACTATAGGTGTGGTATCTATGCACGTGACATGAGCTTTACTATATGTGTGGCATCTATGCATGTGACAGGAGATTTGCTATAGGTGTGGTATCTATGCATGTGACATGAGCTTTACTGTATGTGTGGCAGCTATGCATGTGACATGAGTTTTACTATAGGTGTGGCAACTATGCAGGTGACGTGAGTTTTACTATAAGTGTGGTATCTATGCATGTGATATGAATTTTACTATAGGTGTGACATATATGCATGTGGCATGAGTTTTAGTATAGGTGTGGCATCTATACATGTGACAGGAGTTTTACTATAGCTGTGGCATCCATGCATGTGACATGGGTTTTACTATAGGTATGTCATATCTGCATGTGACATGGGTTTTACTATAGGTATGGCATATCTGCATGTGACATGAGTTTTACTATAAGTGTGGCATCTATGCATGTGACATGAATTTTACTATAGGTGTGGCATCTATGCATGTGACATGGGATTTACTATTGGTGTGGCATCTATGCATGTGACATGAGTTTTACTATTGGTGTGGCATCTATGCATATGACAGGAGATTTACTATAGGTGTGGCATATCAGCATGTGACAAGGGTTTTACTATATGTGTGGCATCTATGCATGTAGCATGAGTTTTACTATAGGTGTGACATCTATGCATGTAGCATGACTTTTATTATAAGTGTGGCATCTATGCATGTGACAGGAGTTTTACTATAGGTGTGGCATCTATGCATGTGACGTGAGTTTTACTATTGGTGCGGCATCTATGCATGTGACAGGAGCTTTTCTATTGGTGTGGCATCTATGCATGTGACATGAATTTTACTATTGGTGTGGCATCTATGCATGTGACTTGAGTTTTACTATAGGTGTGCCGACTATGCATGTGACGTGACTTTTTACCATAAGTGTGGCAGCTATGCATGTGACATGAGCTTTACTATTGGTGTGGCATATATGCATGTGACATGAGTTTTACTATAGGTGTGGCATCTATGCATGTAGCATGAGTGTTACTATAGGTGTGGCATCTATGCATGTAGCATGAGTTTTACTATAAGTGTGGTATCTATGCATGTGACAGGAGTTTTACGATAAGTGTGGCAGCTATGCATGTGACATGAGTTTTACGATAAGTGTGGCAGCTATGCATGTGACATGAGTTTTACTATAGGTATGGCGTATCTGCATGTGACATGAGTTTTACTATAGGTGTGACATATCTGCATGTGACATGAGTTTTACTATAGGTGTGGCATCTATGCATGTGGCATGAGTTTTACTATAAGTGTGGCATGTTTGCATGTGATAGGAGTTTTGCTATAGGTGTGGCATCTATGCATGTGACGTGAGTTTTACCATAAGTGTGGCAGCTATGCATGTGACATGTCTTTTACTATTGGTGTGGCATCTATGCATGTGACATGAGTTTTACTATTGGTGTGGCATCTATGCATGTGACATGGGTTTTACTATAGGTATGGCATATCTGCATGTGACATGGGTTTTACTATAGGTATGGCATATCTGCATGTGACATGAGTTTTACTAGAGGTGTGACATATCTGGATGTGACATGAGATTTACTATAGGTGTGGCATCTATGCATGTGACAGGAGATTTGCTACAGGTGTGGTATCTATGCATGTGACATGAGTTTTACTATAGGTGTGGCATCTATGCATGTGACATGAGTTTTACTATAGGTGTGGGATATCTGCATGTGACATGAGTTTTACTCTAGGTGTGGTATCTATGCACGTGACATGAGCTTTACTATATGTGTGGCATCTATGCATGTGACAGGCGATTTGCTATAGGTGTGGCATATCTGCATGTGACATGAGTTTTACTATAGGTGTGGCATATCTGCATGTGACATGAGTTTTACTATAGGTGTGACATATCTGCATGTGACATGAGATTTACTATAGGTGTGGCATCTATGCATGTGACAGGAGATTTGCTACAGGTGTGGTATCTATGCATGTGACATGAGTTTTACTATAGGTGTGGCATCTATGCATGTGACATGAGTTTTACTATAGGTGTGGCATATCTGCATGTGACATGAGTTTTACTCTAGGTGTGGTATCTATGCACGTGACATGAGCTTTACTATATGTGTGGCATCTATGCATGTGACAGGCGATTTGCTATAGGTGTGGCATATCTGCATGTGACATGAGTTTTACTATAGGTGTGACATATCTGCATGTGACATGAGTTTTACTATAGGTGTCGCCTCTATGCATGTGAAATGAGTGTTACTATAGTGTGTGGTATCTATGCACGTGACATGAGTTTTACTATATGTGTGGCATCTATGCATGTGACATGAGTTGTACTATAGGTGTGATATCTATGCATGTGACATGAGGTTTACTACAGGTGTGTCATCTATGCATGTGACATGAGTTTTACTATAGATGTGGCACCTATGATGTGACGTGAGTTTTACTATAGGGTGTGGGAACTATGCAGGTGACGTGAGTTTTACTATAAGTGTGGTATCTATGCATGTGATATGAATTTTACTATAGGTGTGGCATCTATGCATGTGACATGGTTTTTACTATTGGTGTGGCATCTATGCATGTGACATGAGTTTTACTATTGGTGTGGCATCTATGCAGGTGACATGAGTTTTACCATAGGTGTGGCATCTATGCAGGTGACATGAGTTTTACTATAGGTGTGGCATATCTGCATGTGACAGGAGTTTTACTATAGGTGTGGCATATCTGCATGTGACATGAGTTTTACTATAGGTGTGGCATATCTGCATGTGACATGAGTTTTACTATAGGTGTCGCCTCTATGCATGTGACATGAGTGTTACTATAGTGTGTGGTATCTATGCACGTGACATGAGTTTTACTATATGTGTGGCATATATGCATGTGACATGAGTTTTAGTATAGGTGTGGCATCTATGCATGTGACATGAGTTTTACTATATGTGTGGCATCTATGCATGTGCCATGAGTTTTACTAAAGGTGTGGCATCTATGCATGTGACATGAGTTTTACTATAGGTGGGACATCTTTGCATGTGACATGAGTTGTACTATAGGTGTGATATCTATGCATGTGACATGAGTTTTACTATAGGTGTGGCACCAATGCATGTGACTTGAGTTTTACTATAGGTGTGGCATCTATGCATGTGACATGAATTTTACTATAGGTGTGGCATCTATGCATGTGACATGGGATTTACTATTGGTGTGGCATCTATGCATGTGACAGCAGATTTACTATAGGTGTGGTATATCTGCATGTGAAATGAGTTTTACCATAGGTGTGGCATCTATGCATGTGACATGGGATTTACTATTGGTGTGGCATCTATGCATGTGACAGGAGATTTACTATAGGTGTGGTATATCTGCATGTGAAATGAGTTTTACCATAGGTGTGACATATCTGCATGTGACAGGAGTTTTGCTATAGGCGTGGCATCTATGCATGTGACGTGAGTTTTACTATTGGTGTGGCATCTATGCATGTGACAGGAGTTTTACTATTGGTGTGGCATCTATGCATGTGCCATGTGTTTTACTATTGGTGTGGCATCTATGCATGTGACGTGAGTTTTACTATAGGTGTGCCAACTATGCATGTGACGTGAGTTTTACCATAAGTGTGGCAGCTATGCATGTGACATGAGTTTTACTATTGGTGTGGCAGCTATGCATGTGACATGAGTTTTACTATTGGTGTGGCATCTATGCATGTGACATGAGTTTTACTATTGGTGTGGCATCTATGCATGTGAGATGGGCTTTACTATAGATATGGCATATCTGCATGTGACATGAGTTTTACTATAGGTGTGGTATATCTGCATGTGACATGAGTTTTACTATAGGTGTGGCATATCTGCATGTGACATGAGTTTTACTATAGGTGTGGCATCTATGTATGTGACGTGAGTTTTACTATAGGTGTGGTATCTATGCATGTGACATGAATTTTACTATAGGTGTGGCATCTATGCATGTGACATGAGTTTTACTATTTGTGTGGCATCTATGCATGTGACCGGAGCTTTACCTTAGGTGTGGCATATCTGCATGTGAAATGAGTTTTACTATAGGTGTGGCAGATCTGCATGTGACATGAGTTTTTCTATAGGTGTGGCGTATCTGCATGTGACATGAGTTTTACTATAGGTGTGGTATCTATGCACGTGAAATGAGCTTTACTATAGGTGTGGCATCTATGCATGTGACAGGAGATTTGCTATAGGTCTGGCATCCATTCATGTGACATGAGTTTTACTATATGTGTGGCATCTATGCATGTGACATGAGTTTTACTATAGGTGTGGCAACTATGCATGTGACGTGAGTTTTACTATAAGTGTGGCATCTATGCACTTACTTGGGAAGTCTACACCTAGCGAGCTCCCATGCATTCCATCCGCGAAGCATTGATCGTTTGTCACAGGTGTCAAACTAGGTGGGGTGGTGCAGCATCGATCGACCGGCTGGCTACGGGACGACCGCTCTGGGTGTGTTCCAAGCATGCCACCCCACCCACACCTCTGAGTAGGATAGTATGCATGTATAAAGCCCTATGAGAGAGGTTTCGTTAAAACAGCTAAGTCTGTAAGAACGTGTAGCCTGCATGCATGCACATCAGAGCTTCCCTGACAACACGTGTCAGTATTGGAAGAGAGTGTATGATTATAGGGTACCGAGTTGGTACTTGGGATTTCTTCAAATCACAGTATTCTCGTGCGTTATCGTTAAACGGCTCACTTAAATTATCTTCAAAATATTGCTTTGACATTGTAATCGCGTGTATATATTAAATGAATGGGAAATGGGCTGTTCACGTGATAGCCACGTCACCACTTCTAGCTGCACGCTGACTGGCCACTGCTCGGCCGCTGATTGGCTGGAGCGTCAATCCGTTGACGTCACGAGTAGTATAAAAGGAGCCAGAAATCGAGAATTGAGAGCACTTCGGCGTGGAAGCTGACACAGTCAGCAAGACTGCTGGACCAGCGCAGTCCAAGACGTGGCAGTCTTAGACATCCACAATAGCAATTTTGGAAGCTCTCAGATGGCCATCCGAGGGCAACTTAATTTAATATAAGATCTGCCTTTTCCAGAACACTCACAGAGGAGTTTCTTACGGACGGGGCTTGCGGGCCTGATGTAATTCTACAGGATGTAGAGCTGAGTCGAATCTTGGTTGATAACCCGACGGATCTTCCGGACCACGCTGAAAAGTGGTATCAAACTTCCACGCGGCATGTTGCGTGTGTTCATTAACTTTCAGACCACAGCCTGGTGGGACTCTGCTCAGTGCATCGCAAGAGCTATGCGACGAATCCCACGCCATGTACCTAGTTTAATGTACATGTATATTTAATTACAACTGTAGCCCTCCTTGTTAATGGGCAACTTTCAAACTACCGTCGCCGGATGGAAACTTTATAACACACTGTGTAAATTTATACTCGAGCCTGACATGTGACCGACTAAACCTGGCTGTTCTAGCGCGATAGGATAGGTTAAAATAGTTAGGGACAATCTCTCCATAAGAAACACATTGTGTACGACTCTTTTCCGGCTGTAGTGGATATGTAATACCACACACCAGCTAGGTTGTATAAAATTGGCCAATTACCTTAGGGCCTCTTATTAATATCGAGTGATTGTCTCTTTCTGCACTTCTCCAGCCGCATGGCTCAATAATTGTCTGGACTTCCAATCGGCACGTTGGCAAGATCCGACTCTGGGAAACTATTGGGGTTTCCGAGTGGTGGTAACTATAGTGTCGATTTACATACACTCCCCCCATATCTTCGGAAGCCAGTTAGTTTAGAAACCCCCGCCAATGTAGGAAGCACTGCGAAAAGAAATTATATTAGGTAACACCAGCCTGCAGTGCATCTCGAGGCATTCTGCAACTTAACACTAATGACATGTGAAATGTTAATTCCGTAACACACGGGTGACGGACGAGACACAGATCCCGATCCAACTTGGTAGTGACTGGTTGAGGCCTTAGAACCCACCACGCCCTCACGGGAAGGTTAATGGTGATGGATATCTGTCTCTTACTCCCCACCATGAATGCTATTGCGCTTTCTAAACATTGCTTATGTGAACTGTAAATTGTCCTAGTGATGTTATATGTGGTTGTGGTGCAATGGCGACCAGATCGTCATATGATTCGGAAGCTGTTGCTCCATAACATGTATGCGCACTGTCTTTCTGAGGAAGGTGCTATGCGGGGCGACCTTCAGGAAGCTGGGAATCTTCGCCAGTTAGATGTATGTGTCTAAAGATAGGTAGGAATCCCTGCCACTTGCAGCCAAATCTCAGAAACGTATCTAACAACTAACGGTTAGGTTAGACTTTAGCATAAGACCCACATAAATAAAGCGGCAACTACAAATGCAGTATCGTTGGACCTACATAATATGGTGCCATGAGAATTCTTCAGAAATAATTTGACCCGTCGTCACGTAAACCAGCGTGCATCACATTAATTATGGCTTCACTAGGATTACCCACTGCACTTAGCCTTTTGTTTGAACAAAAGAGTGGCCCTTTTTGCCAGCTCTTTTCCTCCGCTTCGGCGTTGAAGGCATTTTCCTGTGACGGAGGCCTGCACGAAGCACATTCCTCTCGCAACAATAACATTTTGTATGAGTTAGGGGTATAATTAGTTTATATTAAACTATTCAAGTGGCCTCGTTGCGTTGCTCCCTTGCGGGGATACCTCTGCGGATTTACGAATCTGTGTGGTACCTTCGGCGAGCCCACGTAGAACGAACACCAGTTGGTTCTATGTACTGTATTATTCTTGCTCATTTGCTATCAACCGAGTAGCATTGTTTGCATAGGCTAATACTTTTAATAATATCATCAGGTCCAGACTTTTAAACTAGTTAATGGACTGACATACCGGTGACATGAACAGTTGGGACGAGACCGTAAGGTTCAATCTCAGCGGAAATGGGCTCACGGCCCCACTGGAACATAGTTGTTCCACCGGCTCTAGAGGCTGGTCTTTGTACCTTCTGGAGAGCCACGAAACTGGATCTGTATCCCCGAGAACCATAGCTAACCAGCCCTCCTGCGCATCCTGTACATGCGGTGCAACGGAGTGGAGCAACACCACTGACCAGTGCATACCCCCGCAAGCTACAGTATGTGTCGGCCGTGTATGTATAATTCCTGTTGTCTGCAATGTATGACAGCTTCGCTGGCACTGAGCAAGTCAGAACCTAGCATGGCTTCGTTTTCAATAGAGGCACTAACAACGCGCTGTATGCATTGCATTTCCTCTATCTGTATTACGAGGTTTACTGTACCAGCCACAGGAACATCGACTCTGGTAGCTGTTTATAAAAATATGTTTGTACGCCTAAGGGGTGGCTTCTTATGAGGTGGGATGCTCTCATACAAGCGCTTGTTGAAAACGGCGATGGAAGCCCCCAGTGTCTACAGTGGCACTGGTTGAAACGCCACTAAACAGGCAAGCACACTTTTATATTATTTTGTGGTGTGCTTGGGGAAGAGTGTCCAATGATACTGCTTGACGAATTTCTTTTGGTGCAGTATCATCCTGTATATAGTCGTCCTGTTTCCGGATGGCTTCGGTGAGTGTAATTGGTGGCTGAGTGAGGAGAGGACCAACCCATCGTCGCTGCTGCTGTGATTGCTTAGGCGATGACGGAGCTGCGGGTAGCAATGACAGTTCCCTTGATGCTGGGGTGTTGTAGCATGAATTAGTGTAAACAGCCGTCTGGACAGGACTAGTGCGGTCGCAAATAAGGGCTACCTGCGCTAGCCACTTTTTGCAATGCATCATCAGATGTTTGGTAGATGCACAAAAGACGCAGTAGCGGCCCGGGAGTTTGCTGCCTTTTGTATGATGCTTCTTCTTGCGGATCCAAGATGCTGTATGCTGATCGGTGTCCGTGTCATTGTCACTGCTGCTGGGTGTGGTGGGTGATGCTGTTAGGGCTTGTGAGTTACATACCACCAAGGGGCATCGGGTGTTAAGTGCTTTGGTGGCTGGTCGTGGTGCTTATATAAACGTTGTTTCAGTGGAGGTGCTACAACCCACCACTGCCATTTTACATAGGAAGGTGTTATGGCGTTCTCCGATCATGACCTGACAAGCACATCAGCGAGCTGAGTGATCAATGCCACTGATGTACTCAATATTGATGATGTGTAAATTAGGATACATCAAGGCGCTTTTGTGCAAGTATGGTCCAAGCTGGGACAAGTAGTAAAGGCTTGAAGTATTTCTAAGAAAATAATGAATGAAAGAATTAATAACCGTACGAAAACGCGAACCAACTATTGGATGAATGAACAAACTAACGAACGAATGAACGAACGAATAAACGAACGAATGAACAAAGAACAAAGAACGAACGAAGGCATGAACACACACACGAACGAACGAACGAATGAACAAACGAACGACCGAACAGACTAACCAAGGAACAAATGAACGAACGAACATATGAATGAAGAACGGAACAAACAAGCGACCGAACGAATGAATGAACAAACGAACGAATTGGAAGGCGGGTGGGCGGGCTGGTGGCTGTTTGGTCGGACGGGCAGGTGGACTGTCGGGAAAGGTGGATATATGAATGAATGAATGAATTAATTAATTACTCTGATTATGATGGGTAACTATTGTTAATACTGTAGCGTAGTCTTCCGCGTCACCACGTTAAAAGCCGCTGGTGAGATAACTTAGCGCATTGAATGAATTTGACTACGTATATTATCTGTTATACATTTTGTACAATGTCACTCTAGCTGGCGATGTCGACATGGTAATGGCAGGACCATCAGATTGAAAATCTCGAGGAGAGGTGATGCTATTATGATGACGAGAGAGGCAGATATATATATATATATATATATATATATATATATATATATATATATATATATATATATATATATATATATATATATCCTCGAGATTTTCATATATATATATATATATATATATATATATATATATATATATATATATATATATATATATATATATATATATATATATATATATATATATATATATATATATATATATATATATATCGCTCTCTACTTATGAGAATCATCCATCACTTTAGTACAGATTCGATTTTTGTATTCACAGACCACTTTTTGAAATTTTAATGTGATATTTTGCAGTACGGGTACAGACGTGCATGCGACGGTATGACGATCACGTGACACTGCCATGACCAGTGAATCGATTATATCTGCCATTCACAAATACGTCATTATCAATTACGTCACACGTAGACAGTGATCACGGTCAAAATGCGTATTTAATTACGTATTTATCCTCATTTTGGATATTTGAAGGGGATGAAGTGTATGCCTGTAATGGATTTACAATTTAATAGTTGAATAGTAGTATGTTGAATAGTTGGACACCAATATAACTGACAGCTGGTCTTGTCATAGGCAGCAACAGCACCAAGTCAAATTAGTTTTTAAATATTCAACTGCTTACCTGTATAATTATTTCGAAAATACATCAAAGTCAGCATGCGCAAAGTGTGGGTGGGGATTAACGAGAAATTGGCGGGGCATATCTAGCAATGGATTGTTAAAAAACTGATAGTGTCATGGCGACTGATGCAGCCCCATTCAAAACAAGCGTTACTCACTTGAAAATTGAAATATAACTTTTCGATCAGATTTCAACTTCTCTATGAATTGGGTCCACGGTTGGTGTGTATGCAGGTAGATGAAAGGCATCTATGATCTATTTAGCAATTACACACTTGGTGCCAATTTTATGCAGGTACGAATGAATGGCATCCATGATATATTTAGCAATTAAACAAAATTGGTACATCCTTTGATCGCGGCAGTGTCAATTTTTATACAAATACTTACTTTCTATGAGAGAATGATTAACATATAATTAATATCATACATTCTTACCTGGAAATCTCCTCGATACCCTCGGCTTTATTTATTTTATTCCTCAACCATTAGACATTTCGTTGGATCGATACTACTTTTACCATGTTCAAAATCGGCAATTCATCTTCACTGGATAATTTCTGTCTCTTATTGCAAACTGTAGTATTACTCTAATGTAGCTCTAGTAACGGTCGACCTCTTGCCGCCATTATGATACCTGCATGTGATTTGATTGGTTATTAGACTTACTAGGTTGATCAATTATGTTGTCTATCCAATAATGTAATCCGATAGATGCAAGCAAACTAAAAATGAGAATCGCTTTAGGAATGAATCCAAAATAGATTTCACCTACGAATGCCTATTAACAAAAGTATGAGGCTACAGAAAATGATTTTCCATAGTCGTACCTGCAAACCATGTAGAAAAAGCCAGTTGCTCAAGGTTCTGCAGTACTGCTAACATTGCTGCACAACGCGTCATGAGAAACATAGCTTTCCAGACCTTCTGTAAGCTGTGGATTCGTGCATCAAAAATTCTCTTGATAAGAAGACTACCTTTGTACAACGCAATCTGCGTAGCCTTGATGTTCTACGACTGTAACAGCTGTGACGCTCCAGTGACAGCTTTAGACACACTGGATGCCTAGGACTGGGGTGTGAATCCTAGGACTGGGCTTATGGTTGGGGGCCATTCTTGGGGTGAACCGGGACAAAATTCCCACATACGGTTCCTCTAGGGTCATTCAACGGGGATCATCTCCGGGAATCGCATACTAAAATTCCCCATAGAACCCATTTCAGCCAAATGTTTTACATGGGTTTGGGCGTGAGGATCATTTTTGACATCGTGTGTGAAATGTGATAAAGTGATGGGGTAACAGAAAGCAGCGTTGCCTGATATTTTCCAATCAAGCACAACGTTAAACACCATGAAATATGAAATCATACCAGGTAGATGTTTGACAGACTGTACTGGAACTACTTCGTGATATCACCAATAGCATAAAGGGAAGAAATCATCCACATATTGCATAACTGCTAACAATTGTGATCAAATGAAAAATCCATTGACATTATTTAAGAATCTATTCATTGTGACTTGCGATGTCATGACATTATACTTCCAAACCATCAGTTTCTTCATCAATATATATCACATTCTCGATGTTTCTGCAAATCTGACCTTGGCTTGGTTTGATATGCAATCAAACATTTTAATGTTTTTTGTTACATACGAATTGTTTGGCTTTCCATCCCCAATTATTGTGGCAGAGGTCATCGTTGCTAAGAGTTAGGCATCTGCCAACCTGGAGGTGAGCATGTAGGCTGTGGAAATAAGCTGCACACTCACTTGGTGGCAGTCGCTGCGGCTCTATATTACTCCACTTCGAAACCATCTGCATGTATCGGGCGTGTCCCATAGAAGGAAGCGTGTCATTTCTCAGAGCTTTCTGTATTGTTTTGTCCAGTTTCTATTTATTTACATTCCTCATGGTGACCTTTTTAATAAGGATGTAGGGAATGTGATCACCACGTCTCGAAAGAGAGGAAACATTTTTGTCCTAGATTTATGCTCGTGCGGTACATCACATGAACAAAACCGATGGGTCAATTCGCACAGTTTGTTTATCGATCTAGATGATCGGGTTGAGGTCATATGCGTATCATGGTTTCTTCACCTACAGATTTTTCCACCCATGCTCTGTTGTAACTCTTCATTAACTTTCTCGGGTTCATCACAGTTGAGGCCATCCTCTCCACTTGCGGTCAAACCACTGACCAGAGATCGCATTTGCGGAACATCGCAATCAAGTGCCGTCCACTTGAAACTAGCCCGGACATCTTTCTCTTGTCTCCCCAATCATGATCGCGTCGAACTCTCGCCATGTCCACGTGCTGATCGCTCGTAAGGTGTCACTTCCCAGTCAGCATTGGCATGGCATCGAGCACAGTAGCGCACGCGTGCGTAGTGTAGACCTACGGATACGTCATACATTCTACCATGCCCCTTCCTCCACGACTTTTCAGTGACCTCATCAGAACCTGTTCTATTATGAGATCCATCCACACTCGAGACCATAGTTAATAATAAAAAAACAGCTTCATCTGACAGACACTAACATGGCAATCAATTTCCAGCAGAAGATTGAGCACCTCTATGGAATATAATAATGCTAATTAATTGATTCAATCGACGTCTTATAAGACAACATTTATCTCCCCCAATAATGTCAAAATCTACCTGATTCGGCACACACCTCATCCAAAAGTGGTTTATTGTAAATCGGGTTGTTTAAAATATACATGTGCGAGCGCATTCAGCTGGAAAAAAACTATTCTGGAACCAAATTGAAATACCGCCCATACTAGAGCTAATACCAATGACACAACTTCCAATATCTTCCTTGTTTGCTATAGATTCCTATGCAGGGAAATAGCGATTGCAAGAATTGAAAATGTGAAATCCAAATTCCAGTTTCGCGCATTTCCAAATTTTGAATTCTGGTGCATTTCTTAGTGTATGCCTCTAGTTATAATTATTATGTGTGAGATGAATATTGATTGGATCTAAGCATACTATCTACATAGTATAAACTAGTACATACTCGAGGAAAAGCCTTACTCACACCTTTGCGTGTCTTGACAAGGCATGTAGTGATCCCGTCCGTGACCTAAATAGTTGATGTTTTGTTCCAGAAATTCACAGAGCATCTGGCTACCTATAATATGAATGGATGTGCACAATTTTGTGATTTTACTTATTTGCGTTCCGAGTTTATGCCTAAAATGTGTTTCGTGATGCACTTACTTACTCCATGAGCTAGATATTTGAACTTTTGGCCAAAAACTAAAGTTTACTTCTAGCCAACAACGATATTAATCCATAATACAGGGCTTGCGCTTCTACCCAGCGTTGCTGAGTTAACGACGATACATTCTCGTAGCACTAAATGACCACATGACCTCGAATTTTTAGCCTTGTCCTCAGGCTGAAAAAGTTTGCTAGCCACAAAATTTACTGATGCTACCTCATAGGTTATGCAGATATGCCTCGGATAAACAGACAGACAAACAGACGAACATGCGACACCAACAGCGGAACTTACACCGATGCCTCAGATAAACAAACAGACAAACATACGAACATACGATACCAACAGCGGTACTCACACCGGCCCTCGGTGTGAGCAATGACCATCAAAGTTACGTTGGCAAATATAGATTTTAAAGGAGCAAGAGATACCCTGTTGAACACTTTGAAACTAATTTGACTGGAAGCTTTCCTACATATGTGAAATTGAGATACTGACGTGAACTTCAAGGTTTAAAGCCTAAATAAGATGAGATTTTTGAAACGCAAAAGAAATGTTATCTTTTGTCACGAATACGATCTGTAATAGCTTCTTCCCAGCTGAAAATTAAAAAATAAATTCCTTCAGTTGATGATACACTCTGTTTGACGTCGTTGCGTATGACGTCATCAAACACGTCACTTAGTTGAGTATGACGTCATATGATTAATAGCTAAACAGTAAATGTCTATTCATTGACGTGAGGAGACACCTTGCACGATGGCGATACTTATTCTACGAGCCACCCAGAGGCCACGATCTTGAAAATTTCTCGATCCATCCGAGGTAGCTAGCCGCTTCGCGTGCCTATATATATATATTTAGAATCATGGAACGTTAACATGCTTACTCACTCGTTATGGACATATCAACGAGAGTTAACATGCTTACTCACACGTCAGGGAAATGTCAAGGAAAGTTAACGTGTTTACTCACACGTCATGGAAATGCCAAGGAGAGTTAACATGCTTACTCACACGTCATGAACATGTCAAGGAGAGTTAACATGCTTACTCACACGTCATGGAAATGCCAAGGAGAGTTAACATGCTTACTGACACGTCATGGAAATGTCAAGGAGAGTTAGCATGCTTAGTTACACGTCATGGAAATGTCAAGAAGAGTTAGCATGCTTACGTACGCATCATGGAAATGTCAAGGAGAGTTAACATGCTTACGCACGCATCATGGAAATGTCAAGGGGAATTAACATGCTCACTCACGTGTCATGGACATGCCAAGGAGAGTTAGCATGCTTACTCATACGTCAGGGAAATGTCAATGAGAGTTAACATGCTTACTCACACGTCATGGCAATGTTGGTGAGAATTAACGTGCTTACTCACGCGTCAGTAAAATGACAAGGATTGATAACACACTTACTCACACGTCATACAAATGTCAAGGATAGTTAGCATGATTACTCAAACGTCATAGACATGTCCAGGATAGGCAACATGCTTACTCACGCGTCATAGAAATGTCAAGAAGAGTTAAAATGCTTACTCACATGGCAGGGAAATCGCATGGCGAGTTAACGCTTACGAAACTAGCATTCCAGAATATCTAGTTCACAATCATACACGTAGTTGTTGAATATTATGAATTAAATAATTTGACTGCAAGCTGTTGTCAACTTAGTTACAAAATAGTTCACAAAATGTTTACTAAAATGGAATCGTTATTCATTTAATTACAATTTTCACAAGATTATAATGTCTCGTTATTTAGACAAAGTAAAACTACCCATGTCAGACAAGCACAAAGAATGAGAAGTGTTCCTTTGTTGTAACCGACACAGCTTGAGGAAAGATGTATATCCCGTAACATTGGAATCATGCGGTGCCATGTGCCATTGTTTGGGGCGGGATTTACACCAATCACGCGACACATCAGCTGATACACGTCCACAACCTCGATCGGTCCAGTCGTCAAATCAACTTTAAAATCTGTTAAAATAGAGAGACATCGCACAAAACAAGACGGGAATAATTAACATCAAGCAGAGCAACTTGTAATAGCAACATGAGCAGCAGCGATACAGATAGGAACAATACAGGGAGAACATCAAAGAAAACAACGTCAACGAAAACAAAGAAAACAAACAGTATCAGCAGCAAAACAACGATAACGACAACGGCAATGGCAACAGCAAGGACAATGACAACGACAAAAACAGAGACAATGGCAACAACGAGAAACACAATAACAATGAAAAGAACAAAACACCACCATCACCAGCACGACCACCGCCCACCACCACCACCACCACTACCACCACCACCACCACCAATAACAACAACGACAATAGCAACTGCAAGCTCAAACGCAACCACAGCAACCGTAAAAACAACAAAAACCGCTGCCGCTACCACAGTCGCTGCAGAAACCGCAGCCACCACAACTTATGCAGCTGAAGCAGCCACTACAGCCGGCGCATCTGCCACAGCCACTGTAGCCATCGCAGACACCATAGCCCTCATAACCATGGTAGCCGCTTCAGCCCCAGCAACCGCAGCAACAGCAGCCGTCACAGCTCAGCGACAGTAGTGGCAGGCACAGCAACAATTGCAACCACAGCAGGAACAGCAGCAGTCACTGCACCAACAACAGCAGCCGCAGTAACAACACCAACGACAACAACGACAACAACAACAACAACAACAACAACAACAATATCGACGACGATGAATACGACGACAACGACAACAACAACAAGAACGACAGGAACATCAAGAAGCAGAGGACAAATAAGAATAATAACAATAACAATAACAAGAACACGAACAACAGGGACAACAACACCAACAACAACAACAACAACAACAACAAAACACAACAACAACAACAACAACAACAATGATGGTGACGGTAATGATGGTAACGTCAATAATGACGATTATGACGACCATGATGACGACGATCCCGAGTATGCTGACTACGACAACAATGACAATGACGATGGTGACAATGACGGCACGAATGACAAGAACAACAAGAATGCACTCGAGGGGGATGCTCACTCAAGGCAGACATAAGATGTTGCAATATGAATGCGTGTGATAAATTTGGTTGTTCGACCTTGTTGCTTTCCAGAGTTATGGCCAAAAATGTGTATTCCATCATATATTTGTGACCCAGTGCCTTAGATATTTGATGTTTTGTCCTGAAACTAATAGAACCTCTATCCACCTATAATATGAAAGGATGGGAATTGGGTGATTCTACCTACTTGTGTTCCAGATTCATGGCTAAAATACATGTGTATTTTGGGAGGCACTTAGTGACCCCGTGACATAGATATTTGAAGTTTTGACGTGAAACAAAATCTGCCAACTGCAAGATGACTGTATGTTACCAGTTTGGTGATTCTACGGTCTTGCATTGCAGAGTTATTGACAAAAATGTGTATTCCGGTATGCACTGAGTGGCCCTGTGATCTGTGACCTCAATGTTTAACGTTTTGACGCCAAACTAAAGATTCTTCTAGCCACTTGCAATATCAATGGGTGTGCCAAATGTGGTGATTCTATGTACTTGCGTTCCCGATTTATGGCGTAAAAGGTGTATTGTGGAATGCACTAACTGAGCCAGTTACCTCGATCTTTTAACTTTCCGCCCCAAACTAAAGAATTCTCTAGCCACATATACTAATAATGTACTTGCCAAATTTGGTGATTGTAATTCATAGGATACAAACACGCACGCGCGCGCACACACACACCCGCACGCACGCACGCACGCACGCGCGCGTGCACACATACGCACGCACGCACGCACGCACGCACGCACGCACGCACGCACGCACGCACGCACGCACGCACGCACGCACGCACGCACGCACGCACGCACGCACGCACGCACGCACGCACGCACGCACGCACGCACACATCCGCGTGGAAGCCGAAGATGGAGATTTCCTTAAGGGGGAGTGTGTGTATCCTTAAGGGGAGTGCTTGAACTACCCACAAGGCATATCCAGCTTAGTCTAATTTCTACCAACTCTATATTTGGGCACTACCCCTTAGTACACACTCTGCCAATTCCTAATATGGGCGTATACAAGCACTGCCCATATGGGTATATAGTCTACACACACATTTATCTGTAAACACATCTCCCCGTAAGTGTATTTATTACACACCTCTATAGAGACACATTTCCCAATAGTGCCACATGTAACCGTTTGAACACACATCCACCTCGGTTGATGTCTTATCCAGCTGAACATTTTTCTACATCACCCTGACTTATTCACATACCACATTTGCTGCGCGTGTGCGTGCGTGCGTGCGTGCGTTCGTTCGTTCGTTCGTTCGTTCGTTCGTTCGTTCGTTCGTTCGTTCGTTCGTTCTTTCGTTCGTTCGTTCGTGCGTGCGTGCGTGCGTGCGTGCGTGCGTGCGTGCGTGCGTGCGTGCGTGCGTGCGTGCGTGCGTGCGTGCGTGCGTGCGTGCGTGCGTGCGTGCGTACATGGGTGCGTTCGTGCGTGCATGGGTGCGTGCGTGCATGCATGGGTGCGTGCATGCATGCATGGGTGCGTGCGTGCGTGCGCGCGTGCCTATCTTAGGGTATCGTCGCGAGTGCACGCACACACATACCGACGGCTCCAGCCGCAATGCTCACACCGGCCTTCGGCGGCGTGAGCAAGAAGACTAAGAAGAAGAAGAAGAAGAAGGGCAACAACAACAACATCAACAACAACAACAACATCAACAACAACAACAACAACAACTACTACTACAACAACAACATATCAACTCACGTGGTCCGGAAGCGATAAAGATAGATCTCATATCAGTCTCGCAGTTATCGTAACCATGGGAACCAATGTATTGATATTCTACGCCTGGTCCCTGTAATACAATTATGTCACAGCAATCACACTTACTCATTTATTGCCATTATAGCTGTTTGCCTGCTGAAATTCTGCAAATAGCTTTCAAAATAGTCTGCAGGCCCAGAGTTATGGCCCATTGAAATAATTCACCTTTCCAGAGTATGCATCGATTACCTGAGGTCATATTACGCCATACTGAGCTAAGCGGGGTGTAGGATGACGTCATAATTATTACGTTATAAATTATTCTATTAGGCCAGTCTTTAACTCTTAATAGTTCGATACGTTGTACGAATTGTATGTCTCTACTATTTAATAAACATGCTGTTGAATATTTTGAAACTAATTTGACTGGGCACTGTTGCTTACCTGCATGGTTTTCTGGAAATAGATAGTGAGGGAGTTCAGAGATCGATTGATCACAACACAAGCGAGGTGTGGGTGGCGCTTAGTTAGAGATGGGCGGGGCAAAGCTAAAAATGGAACGGTCCATTGTCGTGTGGCTTGCAGTAGTCCGACCGTTAAACTCAATCCTCTGGCACCACAACGCAATTCATATGGACATAGGCCTACATGGTTGGATATGTTTATACCTTCTTATTAACGTATATAGAAGTATACAAGTAAATGTCCGAATTTATTTAACTAGAATACTTTATTGAACTAGAATACGATATTAAAATAGAGGTTAATTTGTAATTCTAAATTGTAGTAGAGAGAATGGGGATTTAAAATAAAGAGGCTCTCACACCTCAACACGCGGGTCCTCAATGCGTGCGTGTGTGCGTGCGTGCGTGCGTGCGTGCGTGCGTGCGTGCGTGCGTGCGTGCGTGCGTGCGTGCGTGCGTGCGTGCGTGCGTGCGTGCGTGCGTGCGTGCGTGTGCGCACGCGGCCGGGCGGGCGGGTGGGCAAGTGTGCATGTGCGTGTGCGTGTACGTGCGTGCGTGCGTGCGTGCGTGCGTGCGTGCGTGCGTGCGTGCGTGCGTGCGTGCGTGCGTGCGTGCGTGCGTGCGTGCGTGCGTGCGTGCGTGCGTGCGTGCGTGCGTGCGTGCGTGCGTGCGTGCGTGCGTGCGTGCGTGCGTGCGTGCGTGCGTGCGTGCGTGCGTGCGTGCGTGCGTGTGCGCACGCGGCCGGGCGGGCGGGTGGGCAAGTGTGCATGTGCGTGTGCGTGTGCGTGTGCGTGTGCGTGCGTGCGTGCGTGCGTGCGTGCGTGCGTGCGTGCGTGCGTGCGTGCGTGCGTGCGTGCGTGCGTGCGTGCGTGCGTGCGTGCGTGCGTGCGTGCGTGCGTGCGTGCGAGCGTGCGTGCGTGCGTGCGTGCGTGTGACTTGTACCCCTCTTCCGCTCACCCAATCGATAGAGTCCGCAGCTTAGTCTGGACAGTAAGAGGCAGTAGCACATTGCTTCAAATGACTTGTTATTCGAACAATCCTTGCTGGTCTGAGCATCAAGGTTGTGTGTGGGACGAAATATGTCCACGCATCTGGATGGTCCTGTTTGGTGCTAGTGGTGTGTATATATGTGCATATTCTGCATCAACACCTTGAATCTGGGTCGAATGAGAACCTTGCTGTCATCCGAAGGCTACTTTTTCGTGCTGTTTGATAGGGGAAACCTGAGTAGACGCAGGTCACTGTACATAATGCTCAGACCACTGTTGTCTCCATCATGGAATTGATAATCCGAGTTGGAGTTGAACTCTACTGGCCGATGAAGGCTGTAGCTGTTGAGCTGTGGATCTATGTCCTTCGTATCGGGGAGGTTTGTGCCAAGCTCATGGAGGATTCGTCTCATCGTGTAGTGCACATGGAATCTGAGACAGCTGACAACAAGCATGACTCAATAGGTACCGGAATAGGAATGAAGCAAACCGGCTCTGACTCCACATCCTGAGGTGGGCACCAGACGGCAAAGTACAGCTGTTATTTCCAGAATTAGAGATTTGGATCGACAATCCATGCGGGAGCTTTCTTCGCATCCATGATGGTAAAAGTGAATTGATAGAGAAGCTAATGCGGGACAGCCCATGCACTGTGATGGAGATAGGCGCAATGTTCGGAACATCATCTAGCAGACGATGGAGTTGGCCAGTCCAAAGCAAACCCAGGAGGGGCAGTTGGCGCAGGATGACCGTCGCGAGGTTCAGTGGGAGAGCTATCTATAATATCTATCGTAAAGCAGCACATTATATGGCATCGTAGATACCTCCGATCCGGCCCCACCGCAGCATCTCATTTTTTAGCTCGTCCAAGTTTTGGCGCTTCGGCACATGGTGGTAGTAGTGTGCCCTGTGCCAGTGTCACATATGAGCGTGCTTCTGGTGATCTGGTGCTATCCTACTGTCAGGCCAGTGACCACTACATTCGCGGCCAGTGTCACTCCATCCAGTAGTATAGCGACTATTGCGGCCATGCCTTTTGCAAGAGTGGCCATGGAAGCCACTCCAGCGCTGACTCCAATTACACCCGCTGCTGTAGCAATGCATGCGAGACCATTGCAGACTATATATTTATATTGCCTGTGCGCTCTGCTGTACTTTTCCGCCTCGTGGACGAGATTTTCATGGTGGTGTCAATGCTGCCAGCCGTGGTCTGTACCACCTTCTTCAGGTGCCAGGGTGGAATATAGTTTATGTTGCTTTCCCCACTTTGATTTAGCCATGGATTACATGGAGTTTAATCTTGGTGCGTCACCTGTAGGATCTGGCGGTGAGTCAGTGTGCGTTTCGTCTTCCAGAGCCTGGCAAATGGTACAAGACTTTTGGTGTGGAGACATACCTCCCCAAAACACTCACCATCACCCACATTGCCAGGGGCCAAGAGCTTTCGGAGCCATGGCATTTGGAATTTCACCTTGTTCCTCTGATAGTAATCCCGGTGTTGTATGGCGTTTCCATGCATATGCTCCTTCACTATCTCCTCTTCCGATTCTACCTCATCATCTGTGAGGTCCTGTTCAGACTCACCAGGCAGGTTCTACTCTCTTGTCGTCTCTTCCAGTGGCCTCTCCCATTCTCGGACACTTTTATTGTCCCCTCGTCTCCTGGCCATGTTGGCGTTATGTTGATACCACCGCTCATGCTGTAGTTCCTCACCTTCTTGTTGGCAAATTGTGCTCTACTTTTTCAGTACCTTTATCTCCGCGGCTGGTGTGGAGGGACAGTCCTTTATTCCCCTATCCATCAGTTCAGCAAACATCAGATATGTCTGGTATGATGTCATGTTGATAGGCCAATGAGTAGCAGCAGCGTAAACTGTAAGTATGCATCCAACTGCCCATCTGTGCTGGAATACAAGGTAGTAATGCTGGAGCTGTCGAACAGGTGGCTTGTGGGCGTGAACAGATTGGAGCTGATTCTTTTCCACAGATTGATGTTCACTAGTGGCATATATTCTGTCATGTCTAGCCCAACTTCTGTCCGTGACCTGTGTTAGGCACTGCCCAGAGATGGGTGCAGCACCTTGAGATGTATGTTATGGTGAAACGCCGATCCAGCTCGAAGAGGACCCATTCTACATGATACCGTGCCACCAGTCTAACCACCTGAGGTGGCCTGATTACGTTCTCGCTATTCTTGAGCAGCAGTCGGGCAATTGGCATGGCTATATGCTCCATTTAAACCCAGTATATAAGACGGAGCCACTATTTGCTCACTCGCCAGCTCTTGCTGACCTAGTGGATGTCCCGTTCGCCCTACAGTATGAAGCAGACTCACAGACGTTCTCACTCCAACCCAGCCGCGGTGATGGCGTTGAACTCTTGATTGACCTAAAGGATGTCTCCAAGGCGCATCTGTGTCAAGACAGGGATAGCAGCAAGGTCGCGTTTCACTACCATGTTCCGAAGAAGCAATTCATCCCCGTGCCTCTGATTGAGGTGGTGGAGACGAATGTGGCCAGCTGCGAACCATGCGCCACCAAGGACACTTGAGGACGTACAGTTGACCGTGGCAAAGTATCTGCAGATCAGTTTCGAGAAGAATGGACATGTGTTATCGTGCTTGGCCTTCAGGCAAGTGGCAACCATGGTTGCCGCTATATGGGCCCCCCAAGCAGTTAGTGACCTCGAAGTCACCCAACTCTCTACTCTTGTGAAAAGCAATGGCATGGTCCGAAAGCTTTATAAATATTCTCATCTTTCCTAACATATATAGGGCAGGATGGCACAGCCCTAGTTGCGGTGGGTCATGTGGTTGGGGCCACTGGAGGAAGGCTACTGCTGTGTCGCCCGTTTGATGTTTTTGTCGCACTCCTCGATGGCGAAGGCCTCAGTGAAGGTGCTGGAGTTTGTCTGGATCACCAGTCCGCAGACAACGCATATTGTGATAGAATTGCATATTCTAGCAGATGGTAAAGTGGAACAGCTAACACCCGTCCTTGATTGGCTGAAGATCGACATCTAGGCCGGTATAGGGCTCGATCTGACGAGTTTAGCCATACATATAAAGGCCCAAGATATCGGTTCCACTTATGGTACTGGTCATACCCGTGGTGGCTGCTTCATAGACAATTTCACATGCTCCTATCAGTGATATGCCGTACTCACGCTCTAACCATGGATGTTCCTAGGATTCCATCCCTCCAAGAATCTTAAAAAGAGGAAGACAGCGGTTGATGTCAGCTTCAGTCCTTGTAGTTCCCCCAGACCGCATCCGCAATCATCCGCTCATGATTGGCCATAGGATTGATGGGAGTGGTCTAGGACACATGTTCCCACCACTCAGGAGAGGGGAGTGTGGTCTGCCACAATTAGATTTCTGAGAAAGTGCATTTTTACCTAGTTACCGCTTCCGTAAGTGTTTCTGTGTTGGAAATGGCTTCCGTCATTAACTGGACAAATTGAGTCCATATTGTGCTAGGGCGAGCCCTGTTCTTCTCTCTATTATGGGGATCAAATTAGTATCATTGTGTTGGAAGACTCGATATAGTGTTTGCAATCCCAGGTACAGTGCACGGAATTCTGGCAGCACTGTGCGAAATATCTCGCTGTATTAAGTGAAAAGTGCCACGGTCCTGTCTACGTAGTTCGCTGTAATGTCATTGATCATCCAAGCTAAATATTTTGAGGGAATGAGGTAGCACTGTGAGATCTTGTCCTTATGTTTGTGACGAAGGCACCTAGCTTTGTGAATATTATCCAGCTCTGTTCCCAAATTGTCGAACATGTAGCTAGGGATATGTTCGTGACCTCTGTGTGAGATGTAAGTGTGAAGTTATTTCGTGATTGGTCTAGTGTCTCCGTCTGAGTCTTCTTTTTTCCCATCTATGTGTACCTCTAGAGCGGAAATTTTGTTCTTGTCCGGGTGTAGGGATAGCCCAAGCTATTTGGAGTTACTGTCATCATTTTTTGATGCTGTTCCTTGGATTGAGACACAAGTGCGGTCCTCAACAGAGATTGAAATAAGAATTAATACGCACCCGTGTGGAAGACCAACTTTTTGCTGGATCATTTCAGTAAGCCCCCAAGGCCCATGGGTCATCCAAGCGATAGATTCATAGAATTGGATCACATAGCAGACAAATGTGTCCAGAAGTGGTAGGTCATGGAGGGCCTGCTCTACACTTGAATGTGGGATCTTCTTCTTCTTTTCGTTCGCTGATCATACCGCTAGTCCTGTAAGTGACTATCGACATGATCATAAGCGTTAAGTGCGTGGATCCATGGTTTATTAGAGTGCGCCGTGCAGCCTGGAACCTTCGTCTTCAGCACTCGAGGTTTCTGTCAGGGTTACCTCATCCTTACCTCCTTTAGTCGCCTCTTACGACACGCAGAGGATACGAATGTGGGATAGACGGAAAGACATTTCGGAAGTCGAACATCGTGGTGCAAGAGTTCTCATACATATAGAGGAGCACCGGTGGATGCTCAAAGGTAAATCTACTTTGGGTGTGTGTGTCTATGAGATCTCGGTCCCGGATAAACGCCTGCAATCTATTGACCATAATGTTGTGGAATAGCCAAATTGCTGTCGAGGTAATGGAGATAGGCCTATATGCCACATGGTCAAGCCAGCTTCCCATATTCTAGCACCAGCACAACGACGGCCATACACTGGCGTCCTGGGAAAACTTCTCTGTGTTCTGTAGAATATGGCTGTACGTGTTAATGATCGTCTGGTGTAGCTGAGGGTTTTCCATGATGTGCTTGTATGACGCTAAATCTAGGCCTGGTGCAGATTTTTTTGTTTGAATGTTGGCACTGAGAAACTCATCCCTTGATATATCCCTTGATAGGGGATGATTAAGGTCAGCTATTAACCCATCACGGACTACTGGCAACTACCCTCGTGGCTTCCAGGGCGAATAGGAAAGTATGGCTGTGTGACTTCCTTGGAGGGAAACTGGGTGCTGTTTGCCTGTGAGACTAGGTCGAGTCTATTTTTTACCAAATCAAAGAATTGTGTGTGGTATTCGAGCTGGCTTACGCTATATGGTTTGTCCTTGTTACGGAGCGATCTTACATGGCACGAAGCGGTATCATGACGTTCACACCATTCACTATGGTGCTTGCTAACTGGCTACGGTAGACGAGCCGGTGGAAGGTGCGATTGGAGGTGCGGCGATCTGGGAGACTCAGCTTTCCTAGTCTTAGTGAGATATCCCACTCTTACCAGCCGAGACAGCGCAGGTCGAAGATGTGTACCTATTGCAGGAGTTTCGGTGAGGAAGCTAATCCGCTTGTGACAACTATTACTAGTTAGAAGTTATCCAAGTGAAATGCATGGAGCCTACTAAATGAGAAGAAGCGGTCACGTTGAAGCGGAATATTTTTGCATTAATTGCGCAAAGGTAAACGTCCTTACTGGTAAGAATAGACATTAAACGTGGCGCCATTACAATGCTAGTGATTTGTGTTCGAGTTGAAAGGTGCGCAAGATCGTAGTCTGTTGTTTACAGGTAAGATAAGCGATCTCCTATCAGAAATGTTCCTCAAGGTGAAAACGAAACAGCCGCTCGGAAAAGATGGATAATCAGCAGAAGGGCAATAAAGGTGATATCTCTGAGGATTCTGCGAGACAGAAAAATGGAGAACTAGATTAGTGCATATATTTTGTGTTTTATCACGTACACTTCAATTCCTAAGTGCCGTGGAAGCAGTCACAGTCACGGTAGAAACAGCCCGGCAAACGTGGGGGCGAGGTTTTGCTATTGTTGTGTGTTATCAGCATTCAACCAGCCTTGGTAGGCATATTCCCAAGACGCAACGTCACGTGGTGGTTTAATCCTCGGTAGTCAGGGGTGACAGGAAGCTGGCCTACATCAACGTTATTGGCAGTGATAACGTAAGTTGCTTCACCGCCGGCCCATCATGCATCAGCCACAACCATCTGTAATCTGCTCTCCATGCCATTACAATCCAGGCTCTGAACCAGCAGTTCATCAGCCATATTGCATTTCAAAGATGTTATGTTATGAATGTCCGATTGTCTCGGATATTTTAATTCATTTTCTTACTGACTTTTATTTAATTATGGGTCTTTTTCTTAGCGACTAGTGGTCCAAGAGTTAGCTGCCTTTTGAGATTGAGACACATGAACGGGTCTCGGAAATCAGATGGCTTTAATCGTAACCCCACTGACAAAGGGGCGAACATTTACTAGTGCCATAGGCAGCCACCGCGCCAAGTCGAATTAATTTTAAAATATTAAATAGCTTACCTGTACTGTTACCTTGGAGTTGAAAATCTGGGAATTCAGGACCCAGAGTATATAAATCTATTCCAGCAAGCGCAAATCATAGGCGGAGTTTACCTAGAGATTCGTCCATCTTCAAGTCTTGTTGTATCCGTGTCTTATGATACAGCAACTTCTCGCCATCGGTTCCTATTCACAGACCTATTGTTTCTAGAATTGTACTTTAAATGTCGCTTTTTTATTAATGACTACCTGGAGATAAGATACGGTTGCAAAAGACAACTACGACAATCATGTTTCAATAGATGCAGCGTATCCCGGTCATCTCAAGAGATTCAATAATACGTACCTGGGCATTCCCTCCATTCAACTTGACATCCATCATCCATGACGATTTGGATGTGAATCCCATCAAAGCTGGGGCACCATTCACTGTCCATTCCAGGAGGATGAGAGCAGTTGCGAAGATGGACTGGAGTGGCCAGTTCCCATAACATCAGTCAAATTGGCTGATCCTGTATTCAGCTGCTTATCCATTCACCAAGTGTAATCACCCATTCGCATATAATCAACCTGTGGCCATCGTTCAGAAGGCGATCTAAGGGTTCAAGGGTACTGTTTTTGCTTGTGTTTTCCTAACTTAACCGGTTGGTTGCTTAACGTGGATCGAGTCACTCCACCGAGTCTGATGGTTCTTCATTCACTGGTAATTCATTCAGTTTCTGTCCTCTAGATAATGAATGATGGCATGCGATTATGATAATTACGTGTCATATTTTGACAAAACTTTGCTTGCTGGTATCCCGGCGTTCAGAAATGCCTGTCGTTTCCATTCTTTAGCTCGGGATGTGTAAGCCTGTCCTCTACATGGGCGGGTATTCATGCCTAAAGCAAACGTTATTGTGCCACTGCAATGCATCCATGTTACATTGGTCCGTCTACATTGTTCAATTGTCTTACTGAGCCAGGCACACCTGTCTATTCCAGAGCAGGTTCTATCATGACTGAAACAAATCATGTATGTGCTACTTATTAATCATGCACAGTCCTTTGTTATCCAACACCTCATAAGCGCACTTTTGCAGTGCCAGTGTCTTTTCATTTGGTTCTTCCTTCCACATATTTCCCATCATAATGGCAGATCCGCCTCTCTCACATAGACATCGGTCTAAACATAGCAGTACACCTCGCCCATAAATCAAGGCAAACTGTGTGTTAACGTAGCTAAACGCTGGGCTGGCTAGAATTAAGGATTACCGATTTACTAGTCCCATTTTAGGTGCCCGTATCATCACATCCCTGTATATGTGATATTTCTGTTAATCTGGCTAGGACCATGCTCCAAGGATTGCAGGATGATGTATCCCAGGCTCAATGACTAGACGAAAGTGTATTGTACCTGAACTCACCACATCTTCATAAATAACTGTTTACATGGTAAAATACGAAGATGCACTAAGGAAAGTTGTCCTGTAGTTAACTTCTACTGGATCAATTGTGTATGTATGATTACTGTATTCTGCGGCGGTAGTAGTAGAAAGATCCTACAGCTGCAATCAGTCCTTTTTCACTTTTGCCCACTGTGTCTTGTCCTCAGCCGAAATCCTTAGCTTCCTCAGGTCCATTCTTGACTTGAGTGTACGGAGTCCTGCTTTCTTGAGGTCACCGCGCAGCACGCTTAGCAGATTTATGCAATGACGTCCTCTCCTGGCGTTGTATTTGCTGGCTCCGAGTAGGGCGAATTCCAAGGCTCTATGTGTTGGTGTCTCTTCTGGCATCCTTGGCACATACCCAAACATGGGCACTCTTTGCTGGGCGACTTTTGCAGACAGCGGCGACGTATTACACATCTTGTATAGTTCATCGTTTGAAATTATGCTGTCTGGCCCAGCTGTTACAGTTATACAGCATCAAGGATACGCAGGTTGCATTGTATAAAAGTAGACTCTTTATCAAGGGCATCTTTGATCTAGGTATACATGGCTTCCAGAAGGACTGGAAAGCTATTTTCCCCATGACGCAGCGTGCAGAAATGTCAGCAGTACTGTGCAAAGCAGTGTGCCCAAGAATTTACTTTTTCTCCATGGTCCGCCGCCACGAAGTGGGTCGTCATTTTCAGTTTCATGCTTTGTCGATAGGTATATATGGGTGAACTGTGTTTTGGATTCATTCATAATGAGATTCCAAATTTTTAGTTTGCTTGCAGCTATTGGGAGAAGTTCGTCATGGTGTTTCTTTTCCTCGTCTAGGAAGTCCACATCGTCGGCATATTCCATCTCTAGCGCTTGCCCAGTATTGACACCGAGGGGTTTGGTCTTGTGGAACTTTCCCGCACAGATTTCAATGTGGCAGCAAGGTAGCAGGTAAAAGGCACCGGAGATAGACCATCTTCCTGTGAGGAGCCAATTGATGTCTCAAACTTTACAGACTTCACTGGCTTGACTCGTATTGTCGATAGGTATTTGTGGGTGAACTCTGTTTTGGATTCATTCATAAAGAGATTCTCAATTTTTAGTTTGCTTGCAGCCATTGGGAGAAGCTCGTCAAGGGGTTTCTTTTCCTCGTCTATGAAGTCCACATCGTCGGCATATTCCATCTCTGTTAGGGCTTCGTTTGGATCAGAGCTGATATCGATGTTATCATGAGTGTAAGCCCGATTATAAATGGTTGGTTATAAATAGTGATTGTTGCAGGAGGGTAGGAACAACAGTACCACAGGCATCTGAAAATCAATGTCATGTGACACTATCATGGCCAATATATAAGACTGACAAATGTATTACTTCTAGGGATGAACCACTGTCCCCTCTGTTTTAGACAGCCTAATGAAGCTGTGTAATGGAAGTAATACAAGTACACATATTGATGCGAGTAGTAGTAGTAGTAGTAGTAGTAGTAGTAGTAGTAGTAGTAGTAGTAGTAGTAGTAGTAGTAGTAGTAGTATGTAATACTAACAAATGCCAAAATTCTCCAAGCAAAGCAGTGCAGTGGTCGGGACATGTGCTCCGATGTCAGCTGCTGAATCAAAATATATTAGGAAGACAAAAGCAGGGAATCGCAAGAAGACCCACCCGAAAGTATTGGCAGTACTATAGGTCAAACGAGTCACCTGGCTTAAGATAGACGCAACTGGAAACATACATGTAGGCAAGCAGAGAGACAGGCAGGTAGGTGGATAGGCGGACTGTCAGACATGCATACAGGTAGGCAGCAGGCAGGCAAGCATGCAGGCTGGCAGGCAATCAAACAAGTAGGCGGGTAGGCAGCTGGGAAGTAACATTTTATTCCTCTTACGAGTCGAGGCACGGTAATGAAAAGGACCACAGCGTACGGTATACTGAGTGTGTCATATGATCAAAAGAATATGATCATATTTTAATAGCGGAGTGAATTTACAATAATGCAAACAAATACAGTCTTACTAGAGTGGAAGCAGTAGTATGTATAATAGGGGTATGGGACCACACCCTACAGACAACACCTATAGACCACACACTTCTGATCCACACCACTGGCCAATAGACCACACGCCATAGGCCACACGCATCTGGGCCACGCCTATGGAGCACACCTCCGGAACACCCTCCCTATCATGGGTTACACGACTGAGCCGGGACCAACCACCAGGTAAGCCCGCTGTTCCAGGTGAGCTTCATGCACAGCTCGAGTTGTGTCTGATACTCTGGAGGCTCCAGGTGAGCCTCAAATGCAACTCGAGCCTGATACTCTCGCCACTTCTGTTCCTATGGACTATGCCTATAGACCACTCATATGGCCAACGCCTACGGACCACATCTCTGGACCACACCACTCTTGACCACACCAGTCTAGACCGCAGCTCCGGCCTATGGACCACGCCTATGGCCTGCGCCTATGAACAACACATATGGACCACACCTATGGACCACATCTCTGGGACCAAACCCCATTAGAGACCACATTTATGGCCTATGAACCACATCTTTGGACCAAGCCGCGTCACTGGACCATACCCCCAGGCCACACCACTCTGGACCACAGCTCTGGACCATGGCTCACGCATCTGGACCACGCCTCTGGACCACACACATGGACCATGCCTCTGGACCACGCCTCCGTATGATGTGATAAAGTAAATCTCACCTACCAGCTGGGCTACGTGATTGAGCCCGGCCCCCACATCCCCCTCAGTCTCCAACACCACCACCCCCCCTCCTACCCCCCCCCCCCCCGCCCCCACCACCACCTGAGGCCGGTCCTCAGGCTGGCCCACGAGACAATAGCATGCATCCATCTAGAGGCTGATAATCTTTGTGTACTAATAACCATGGATTACACTGAAGAACTATGCAGTTATATGCATGGTGTAGGTTGTGATGCACGCCTGGAAAAGGTACCGGAGTCATTACATGACCTGGCCGACTATGCATTTCGAGCGCTTGGGAGTTGGAGAAGTTCTCGGGACCTACCGTTTCCATTAATAGTGGAAACGAGTTACATGCTCGAAAACCACCAACTGTTAGCCAGTTAGAGGACAGAGGCTATCCACTAACTGCAATGACAATGACAGAACTATGGCAGTATTTACGTCATCTGCTAAGGAGATACAGTTCTGATGTAGATGCGGCGACCGAGTTAAAAATCTATAAACATCTCGGTATCGAGATATTATAAACAAATCATTGTGGAGCCTGATTCCGACCAAGAATATTGCTATGGGACTCGTAATATGGATGATGCTACTGATTTGGAATTTTATAAGAATACCGGTGAGAATGGTGAAACGGAGGTAGGAATATCATTCGACTTTGAACAAACGCACCACGATAAGGTTACTCAAGCAAACACATAGTCACGACCAGTGTCAGATCCGCCTGAGTGGATTCGGAACTGTGCCCACTTCACATCTAATACCATAGGTATTGGCCATATATGGAGTGTTAAACAAAGTGAACCCATGAACCATTCTTTTTCCAACCACTATTCTCACATTCACCCCACTGTAGGAGATACATCTTTGGTGTGAATGTTTCACACACAGCATGGTGGCATGTGCCACCATGGGATCTGTGTACTATAACACTGTATGATTCATGCTACATTGCCCGTATTATTAATACCTTAACTTGTGCCATCTGATATTCCTTGCAGGGTTACGTTACTTCCAACTCAGTTCTAGCATAGGCCAAGGTAACATTCTCTATCGTATTTAAGTGCTGTGCTTCAATGTGGCTATTTTATTTGATAATTTCCATACCATACCCTATTTATTATACATTCCATAACATCTCTTACAATAACATAAGAATAGGGATATTTTATTTTTCTGGTAATTATCATAATAAGGAAACAATGAAATCGGTATTGTGTCAGGCTGTTCCGTTAGTAGTTATTAGTTCATTGCATGTCTTAAAGACCAACAAAGTAATCAGAAGTTCGAACCTCACACAGCAAGAGCGTCGCAGTGGAAGATTAAGCCACAAATGGCTGTGTTTTCCAACTATCTTTAACATATAAGCCTGACCGGCGAGAATGCTCGGTGTCCATATGGTCACCCTCACGGAGTATCCCCGTTAGTTAGACAGCGTGCGGATATGTCACGAGGTGGTAGCTCCAGAATCATATGACGAGCTTGTCACCACCGCATCATGACCACATATAACAGCACAGGGACAAGCCACATTATATAAGCATTGAAAAGCACATGTAAGTGTATAGTGGGGACAAAGCGACAGCTATCCAACTATAGTGACCTTCCCGTGAGGTCGTGGTTGGTCATAAGATCGCGCCCAGTCACTTGTAGAGTTAAATGGAGAACCGTGTCCTGTCCGCCATGCAGCGTGTGGGCGGGGGGGGGGCGGATCATGTGAGATCCGCACCTAGGGACTAACATTTTACCTCTCTTTAGGGTTATGTGAAATCGCCCAGTGATGCCCTGCAGGCCAGTAATTATACTATTTTTCTTCCTACTTTTGCATGGTTATGTAAACTAACTAGTATCCGAAGATACAGGGGGAGTATGTGCGGTCATCGACACTGATTCTAACTGCTCTGTAACCCCAATAGTGTCAAAGTCTTCTCTAATCAACGTGGCGGAGGGAAGTCCAAACAATTAGTAAGCCCGAGTGTGGAGGAGCGCAGACAAAGACAATTACGCTTATATTCGTAAGAATAGGCGGCCTTATGGTATATGGCCAATTTATACAACCCAGCCATGCAGTATGCGCTGTTACATATCCGCTACTCCCGGAAAAGTGACTTATAAAAAATGTTTCCTGTAGAGAAATCGTCCCTTACTACTGATCCTGTCGAGCTAAAATAGTCCAGGTTTAATCAGCCCCATGCCAGGTTCGCATAGTGAGAACATAAATAGCGACATCAGTGAAAAATTGATGCTGTTGGGGAACAAAATTGTGCGGTTGTTGTTGCTGTATTGTGTAGCCTAGCAAACTGCGATTCTAATGTTTTTGTATAAAATAAGCAAAACATATAACCAGACTGACTATTGTCATGTAACTAAATATCACAGTACAGTAAAATGAGAGAGCACACGACCTTGACGGTGCCTGTTATTTATCGGCACTAAAATAAGAATAATATACACAGTTAAAAAGGTATAAGCTATAAAAAAAAAAAAATGCGACCGTGCTGTACCTGTTAGTCATCAGTATCTGATACAGAAATTATTACACTAATACAAGAACGGAGTACCTATTTGTCATCGGTATGGAAAAAAGTTCTGGAATCACCGTAGTTGAAGCGTCACATATTAGGACCGCGAGATGACACGATGCGGGAGTTAGCTGCTAGGAAGATATCTGTCTGATGCGGGTCACTCAGAAATGGTGAAGAAAAACTGTTGCGGATGCGGATGGCTGGTAGTTAGTCACGTTTATACACAGAGTAGCTAATTTAAATGGTATTTAGAAAGTTCTGTAGCGGTGCGGAAGTTGGTTGCTGCCCTGTAATTATGAAGTGCTACAGTTGAAAGTTATCAGATGCGGATGCATCCTGGCAGATCACAAGACGAGATGCCCAGCATAGCTGATGCAGTGCATTGGTCAATGTCCCCAGACAACGGACGAAATGTTTAAAACTGTGCACAACACATGTGCGGATTTGAAACTACTACTCTTTGACTTGGTACGGAAAAATCTGACTAGTTATCTATCGAGAGCATCACTCGCTCTACATACTTTGACGAGCGTTACATCGTGGCCAACAGGATATACAGTAAGCAGTTGCCAGGACTCACTTATCTCAGACCAGGCACCTCACAACCACCTTCTCTCTATCCTGACAGCTCTCGATTCTGATTTTCCAGCTCATTTTATGCTACTCGTGACGTCACAGCTGGAGCACCACAACCAATCAGCGCGCGAGTTTCAGAGGCAAGGAAAGCGATCACGTGATACGTTATCCGCCCCCGTGCATAAGTACATACACGTGCGCGTGGCTTTTAGAGAAATATTTTGAAAGGAAAGGTTTAATTAAGGATAACTCGGCCTTTTCTGGACCGATTTTAAAATGGTAAAAAGATTTGGAATCCTGGCTTCATTCTGGCCATGACGAAAAATTATGAGGAAAGTACTTTTTAAAGAAATTACATGTACCAACTCGGTACACAATAGTATGCCCTTCTCTCCATCGCTAACGTGCGTTGGTGGGCAATCTCTGACGTCCGCGCATACGTGCTAAACGATCTCACGGACCTTGTCATTTTAGAACCTCTCTCATATGGCTTATACACGCGTGATGTCTTACCCAGTGTGTCAGACTGACGTTTTCTGATTGTGACGTCATGTATGATGTCAGTTAATACATTATATTGAATGACAGATCGGATCAATGAAAGCTATAGGATGCCCCTAAAGTGCTGCATGTTGCCTTTATTACGCCATACTTGAGTGTTTGTGACGTCATCATTTGCTGTTGATCAACGATATTGTTTTGTATTTAACAGTCACTTTCCCCTTTAACACATACAGACTAGAAATGAGAAATTCTTTATGAATCATGGAAGCTCAAGTTGAAACTTTAGAAAATAATTTGACTGGTAGTTGTTGTCTGGCAGGTATAGGTGTATAACCTATCAGATCGTAGACAGGTTGGAAATTAGAGAAATATGCATCTATAAAATGTTAGAGGCATTTTTGGGGAAAAGTCGGCAGACAACTTTTTTAATATGATTTGAGGCTGTTGAATTCATTTTTGCTGTCTGCCAACCTGTCCCAAAGCGCTATAGTGGCCAAAATGGCTAAAACAATATGGCCGCCTCTGATTGACATTTCAATGTAATAGGCTGCATTCCTCTTGTATTAAAACCCAACTTCGACATTTATTAGTTTGAGAAATGTACTTGAGTTCATCTGGAAACATATGATACTTAATATGCTAATGTGTTTATTGTAAATATTAGATATGGCATTCATCTAAGATTCCAAGATGGCCGCCATGATAAAGACTATTTCACCTTCTAAGCTACATTTCAGTTAAATTTTATTTTTGGCTAGGTAATTTGATTTAACTTATTAATAATATATATTTATTAACCTCTATCTTACACGCTATTCTATTATTTTCAGATGAATGAATGGAATGTGTCATCGTGGATGCATTAATGACTAGCAGACTCTGTCGCTATCATATACTGTGCCAAATTATGCTGATGTGGTGTTATAGACTCCATGCTTTAATCATCTTTACTTATCGAATGCTTCACCATCTGATTCACACTCTGAATTGCTGTGGTGTAATGTGATAGACTTTACTCTCTTGGTGCTGTAAACTATACTGCCATATTTATCCCCTGATAGACTTTACTGCCATAAACTATACTGCCTTTATTAACCGGCTCTGATGACAGCTTAATCATGTGATTAACGTACTCGATCGTCGTGGTGTATTGTGAAATATTAATGTGACACATAATATAATGTGAATACATGTTATTCACTACACTGACATAAAAATGCATAAAATAATCACTTGTTCTACGTGCATCTTTTTAAAGATTTTCACTTGTGGTGTAAGCATACTGTATCTAGGTAATGACACATGATTTGTTGACATCACCTACGCGACGCGCACGTAAGAACGTCACACGTACGTACCCTCGAAATCACATGACCCTCGAAAACACCATACTGGACAATACAGCTTTCATTAACACACTCTATAGATGCTTCTTTATCTAGTTACATTAAACGACTCTTGTAATGTAGAGCGATAGACTCTACCGTTTTAACATACTCTGACTGGCTAATGTGATATATACTGGCTGTTTTAGGGATTTGATGCGATACACTTCTACTGCCATGGTGGTGTAACCATACTTTTTTGCGGAATTATCCTTTCATAGGATCTGATTAACATAATATACAGTACTTGCTTTATGATGTCATTAGTAAACCCTATCGATGCATTGACCTGATTATCAAATATTAATTTTCCTCTCATATGAATATTATCAATATTCATTTCAGGAACGAAGATATGGGTATAGAGTTCGTATATAATGCTATATACTTAGCCACTTTGTTTCATAGAATCGTGATAACTAATGCTAATTTTTCATTAACATATGTGATTAAAATATGGAGCCCGTATTAATACTTAAAAGAGATAGTACTACTGACCTGGCACAGTGCAGTATCTGCCAGGAGGAGAAGTGGCTTGGTGCTAGTAAGCAGTAGCTGAACAAACTAAAGGATTCTATGCAACAGAGACAGAAACAAATCGATACTAAGATATATCAAGGAAATGATGCTACACGATTAAAGAATAGTAGCACAACTGCTATGCCTGACGCGTTTGCACACAGTCCATCAACTAACTTGAGAAGCTCAATACATCCTATGAACTGGGATATGTTTATATTTTACCAGAATGTTAATGTTCAGAAGAAACTGTCGTTGGCGATAACAATAAAAATGAGCCAGAGCATTCTTGACGCAGCTCATTATGACCATCTCACAAGTATTTGACTCTCTCAAGTACATGATCTTATAGCCTCTGAAGGCAAATATCATGCTAACTGTTACAAACAATTCAGTCGCACCTCATCCTAGATAAAGGAGAACGCGACAAAGACAGATCTTGCAATGCAATGGCTAATCGATGAGCTAAGGTGTGCAGCAGGTTAAGCGCATGTACTGGAGCTGTTAGAAGTGTGGAAAAGATATTGTGACTTGGATGAGGAAACTAACATTGCTGTGTCGCCATCTTTTATCAGTAGGAGATCATCTTTCAAGGAAAACTTCAGTTGTATAGAAACAATTTCTGTGAGTTCATTCCTATGCGGAACCATGTTGTTAAGGACCGCCAGATACTTCTAGTGCCAAAAAAATGTAGACACATCCCTGTTTCAAGTGTAGCTGCTGAGAATGGTGAACCACTTGCTTTGCCTGTATATCAGCCAGTAGTCGACGGGTTCCTGCAGATTGTGCATGTAGCATTAAAGCTTAGGTCTGAAATAATGGACACACCTGTATATACGGGACTCAACATCAGCGAGGATGATGCAGTATCGTGTGTTCCAGATACTCTATTTATGTTTCGTCATCTACTAATTGGTGGGCAAAGCCCTTTTGATGATGACCCAAAGGAAGGTGAAGAACACACAATAGCACAGAAGGAATCCATGTTGCAAAACATCATTTGGAGCATAGGACAGGGTCTTGTTTACAATGTCGGTGGTGGAAAACGCTGGACACCAGGCTTGGGTACAAGTGCATGGTATTGCATTTAAATGCATATGCAAATGTTTGCAAATGATTTAAATGCAAATGTAAGAGCAAATGCAGCCTAGCTCGATTGCATTTAAATGCAAATGCAAATGTTTGAAACTTATTCAAATGCAAGTGCAAATGCAAATGCAAATGCATTTACACATTCATTTGAATATGTGGACACACCTCTGGTACTGAAATTCTTGAACACCGTAGTATACATCTGTCAACTATGCGTCTGCTGGGAGTGACTATCTTTCGGCAAACATGTTGTAACATAATCATGTAGTGGGTTTTAATGTATGAGAAATGATTTTAGATTTTTTAATGATTACTGTTGGAAATTAAAATAATCCGTTTCTTTTAGATTTACAAATTATTTAGGCAGGATAAACAACAGTACATGTACTATAGAATGTGAATAATAGAATAGCATATAATTATTAACCCAGGAATGACCAAACTGACCAAACACGGCTTCTGTATTGATCTTAAAGAATGTTAATTTTCAGACCAAGAAAAATATATTTTTGAAATTTTACCACGGGAATAACTGGCTCGCTTATCGAACTAGTCATTGCAGTGTAGAATTTTCAAAAATAGTCTATTTGTCTGCAAATGGAACTTTTCTATGAAAGAAACAATACTTATTTCACCTTTAAGGGGTAACCATTAGACAATTTAATTTCCTGATTTCTGTTGACTATTTTGGAAGTAATTTCACTGATCGCTATTGTGTCCATGGAAACAACATGTGCCAGTCAAATTACTTTCAAAATAATTATCCAATATAATGTTGAATATCTGGAAAGTAATTTGATTGATAGCCGCTGTGCCTATGCCAGCAACAGTTTCCAGTCGAATTACATTCAAAATACTGCTGTGTGCAAAGGTTTCCAGCCAAATTTGTTTCAAAATATTCACCAGCTTGTTCAATGCCTGAATTAAGATTCTCGCATTTCAGGGTTCAAATGTTTAAATGTTAATTCCTATGGCTGAGATAACACATGACTGAGTATGTGTGTATAATTAGACTGAATGGCCAGCGCTTCTAATCACAATGGGTGTAGAGTAAATTAACCCATGTCATGCAGCATTATCAGCATCTATTATTTATTGATCTTGATAAATGCCTATTTGCATTCCAAGAAGATAATCTTTGAAGAGTTACCACTGAAATGACTGACTCGATTAGCAAGCCAGTCATATCAGTCATACGTTTTCAAAAACTGTCTTCTCTTGTAATGCAAATGGATATTCAAAATGCTTGCCAAATTAAGGATTAAGAGATTTCTGAATGAATCGAGTTAACAACACAATACCCTATTCATAGATTGAGCAACCTGAGCTCATGCTAATGACTTTGAAAGGATCTTGACAAAAAAAGTACTTGTTGAACAGCATCGTTGGCTATGAAAATGTTCTACAGGTTGATACCGCTTTGGCGGAAAGTACATTAACATCCATGGATAAGGTTACAGGAGCTGTTATCCCTCCAAACTTAGTATATGATAGGTTTGTGCATTTCACATGTGATAACATCGATATTAATGACAGTAGTCTCAATGGGAAGCACCGTTTCTATGTCATGCAGGTAGCTTGTCCATCCACCCATCAACTAACAACAACTCTCGAAGTTCCTGACGTAATGGAAAAACTATTTGCAGCTGGAGTCATAGAAGAGATTGCAGAACCAACATTAACTAAAGACACAATGAAAGATTGGTATAATGAACAAGCACGTGAACAACCACTTGTACGTCGCGTTGAAGGAACCGATATGGCATTTCACACAGTTATCGCTCAAATGCCATATGAAGCAGCTGTAATGGAAACGATTCCATCGTTTCATGTTTTGACCAGAAGCGATGTAACATCATTCATATCACATCACAGAAAGAAAACCGCATGGCGGGTCTTCAAGCAGTACCATGAGTTATTACTGAACTTAGGAATTCGTTCTTTGACAGAGGAAACAGCAAAGAAAGCAGCACTCTTCATCTGCCGACTTTACACCGATGTACAGAATGTGGATGCAACTGACAAAGCTCGATCACTTTTGTTCATGAAGTCTGACATGCCTGAGTCTCTTCCACCAACGTGTGATGCATTGGAATTCTATGTGAAAAGATTACATTATGAGGCTGCAATCTGGAGGCAAGCACATCTTAACTACCCTGATCTGCCCTCTCCCGAATCCATGGGATGGAAGGAGGACAGCAGTAGGCTACTACCAATAATGATACCTTTACCAGCTGTAGCTCAGTCATACCGTGAATTGATCTCCTGTGGTTGTACCACTGGTTGCAGATTTTAGTGCCAGTTGTTACATTAAGTGATTTTGGAAGTAAAATCAATGACAAATTCTATGTCGAAACTAACATGCCTATCACAATATACTAAACATACATACAGAATGTATATAGTATACAGATAGATATTAATATAGATGATATTCACATCAGAATGTTTGAAAATACTTTTTTTTTAATTATATACTTTTAGAGGCTTAGACTAGAAGTAATGAAACCAAATAAATCCTAACATATAATGATTTCATTCGGAAAACATTATAATAAATCTTTAGTTACGTTGTTGAATTTCATAACTTAAAAAAATGGTATTAGATTATATGTAATGAAATCATCATACGTTAAGATTTGTCTCGTTTCATTACGTCTAGGCACACAATTTAATCCAATTTAATCCTCTACAAGTATACAATTTTAACAATATTATTTTCAAGCATTCTGGTGTGAATATGTACCTTTACATCTAACTTTATTGAATCTGCTAAATGCATGGCTATATTAATTTCACTTGCTCTTCTCAGTAAAATTAGTATTAGAAGGTACTACCTTTGAATCATGTTATCGAACCATACGAAAACTGCCATCACAAACTATTAATAGATAGTTTCTGTACTCAATGAATGGAAGATAAAGTAATCATGTTTTATGTTATTTGAGGGTCTGTGTTGAATGGGCTTGTTTATTTTAATGTGGACATGCCGTAGCTAACCACAGTTTCTGATTGAATCTACCCAATACTAAAATCATTACTATATTAGTACTCATCTCTCATTGACAAATGCTCGGATCTCTTTTTATTAAATTTATATAAAATTAAACATGATGTTTTCTTATTACGTATTGAGGGCTTAAAATGAAAAGGTCAATATATTATCAAACTTAAGGCTTATTACACTTCCATCAGTAGAATACTATGAAATTGATATTAATTGTTTATTAAAATTTGGATCTATCTAGTATTACCCATTTCCATGTATTTTGGAAGCTATATTGTATCATATATATGGATTAACCCTGGTGTCCATCTTGAAATTCAAAATGGCTGACATAATTATGTGAAATATGTCAAGGAATGGAATTTATTGATCATCAGATATGCCAGATGAGTTAAGACACGTGTTCCCATAGATGTAACTGTCATCTTTTGTTTTACATCAAGTCGTACTCAATATGTGAACTGAAATCCATTCGAAGGCGGCCATTTTGTATTTCGGCCATTTTGACAGGGTTAGAGGTTCAGAAAAGAATGGCAGACAGCAGAACTGGATTCACCACACTAAAGGTATTGAGAAAAAGTGGTTTCTCAGCTTTTCCTCAAAAATGCCTCTAGAAATTAAATTTTTCCAAAATCCGCTCGGTCTATCAGTTTCAGAATGCTCAACAGCTTCCATGTATCTTGAAATTGGGGCACTGAAATTCAAGCGTTAAAGATTTAGCCAGCACGTGTACCCGGATGTACGTCATTGCTTAACAAGCATCTACTTACGTGGATAATTGTCCATCCAATGTCCGCCTGCCACCAGATATCCGGGATTCCACGGTGATTCTTAATATGCCAGCGCTCAGGTATGTCCTTAGCTAAATAGGCTGTGGCGTATGGACTAGCATCTCTCAATCTGGCAAATACCTGAATATGAAAGAAATAGATAGAACTATATCCTGCTACTAGGATTGCATTTACTATTCTTCAGCAACACGTTTATAACCATCCTCAACATCACTAAACTGTAGAGGGCGATGGACGTTTCCATTTGTAGCTATGCCCCGCCCTTCTCTAGCTAAGCTTCACCCACACCTCACTGGTATTGGGAATCGATTGATCTCTGCACTCTCTGACCATCAATTTCCAGAAAACTATACAGGTAAGCTATTGAATATTTGGAACAAATTTGACTGGGCGCTATTGCTGCCTATGGCAGCAACAGAGCCCAGTCAAATTAGTTTCAAAATATACAACATAATTTGTATTAAATAGTAGAGACATATAATTCGCACGTGTCTGACTATTAAGAGTTAAAGACGGGCCAAATAGAATCATATATGACGTAATGATTATGCCATCATCCGACAGGCTACTTAGCTGATTATGACGTCAGATTGATAGATAGATACTCTGGAAAGGTGACTTGATGGATTACCTCACATGTAGACTAACGTCACAATCAGAATGCATAATGAATGGTGTATCTACTTCCGTCATGTAGTCTACATTGAATAGTCGGTCAAGTGTACGTATTGTATGTCTTTACTATTTAATCAATATCCTGTTGAATATTTTGAAACTAATTTGACGGTTTTAAAAATATGCGTTATTAGTGTGGTAGAGAAAAGTGTTCTAGTCATATGCATGGGCACAGAATGTGACGATGGAGACAGCGGACGGGCGGATACTGCGTTATTGAATATAGTGCAGCGGAGATTGCGTTATCACATATTTTATTGCACCAAAATATGCGGGTACAAGATCTTGCAGTTTAATTAAACGCTTTCCCAACATAATTATTAATAGTCAACATAGATAAATATAGTGTATTAACATTTTTATAACACAATAAAAGAGAAAAACATATAAAGAGTACGAGAGGTGTTCAGTTTATTTTGTCCCAAATTCCAAATAAGTATTTAATCAACAATAATTTCATTGCAGAAGATGTTCAATTTGAGACCCATGAGCATGATATATAGTCTACAGCGCTTAGGCCAAGAAGAATTGGCTTTATTGATCACAGTTTGATTTAGTGCTTCCATTCGGTTTGAGAGCACGTTTTAGACTGTTAAGACTTGTAACTTTCTGCGTCTGTAGACGGCGCTTGACAATCCCCCAGATGCTAAAGTCCATAGGGGCAGCATCCGGCGACATCGGCATCCATTCTTCAGGGCTAATGAATTTAACGTTGTTCTGCTTTAAGTATGTTAAGGTCTTTCGTGCAGTATGAGAGGAGGCACTATCTTGGTGAAAAACCATGTCCTTCTGTTTGTTCCCTGGGAATAATTTGGGAACATCATGTTTCAAAAAGGGTCTCAAAACATGTTTGATGTAATAATCAGCATTGATTTTCACATTCCGATCAATGAATTTAAGACTGGTCTTTCCGTAATGACTACCTCCTGCCCATACCATGAAACCAGGCGCGAAACTGTCACGTTTAACAAACTTCAACTTATCCATATCAATTTGTCCTTTCCTAATATAACAGACTCGCCGTTTTCCGTAGCTTCCACCAAGATAAAACATAGCCTCATCTGTGGTGACAAAGTTTTTCCACTTCCCAGCACACAGCTTCAGGTACAGCCTCCAGCTCCTCTTCCTCCTCTGTTCAACCTGCTCTAGGGATAGATTATTTTTCTCAGTTTTGCCTTGATAACACTGTTTATGGTGTTATTTACGGATCCCAAACTAATTCCTAATAGCTTGCTCATCTGACGTTGTGTCTGTGGCTTAATTCTTGCTATCATGTTCTTCACTTTGTCTATCACTTGTTTTGATACTACAGTTCGTCTTCTTCTGATTTTCAACGTAGCAGATTTTCCATGTGTTTGATTCGTCAACTGTCGTTCTTTTCCGATGTTATTCTTTACGCGATAAATGGTCCTCACTGGTATTTTCTTTCAAAGGTTCATTTCTGATCAGTGACGGCGTCATTCCCCTCCTCAAAAGATGGAGAATTATACCCTCCGCTCTCTCGCTTATTTTATGTCTTGGCATGTTGAAAACTTTTAACAAATTAAACTAGCGTATCGGTAAGCTCGTGGACTTTGTAGAAAGGTATTGTGAGTGAGACAATTGACTAAAAGTGTGCAGCAAGAAATCGTGCAATCCTGTGACAAAATAAACTGAATACCTCTCGTAGAAGCATAAGAGACTAAACGCAATGCAAGGAAAAGGAACATGAGAGGAGAGAGTGAGTGTATATACATATATGATGTATGGGGTGGATGTGAAGGGGTGGGGTGGGGAGGCAGCGAGGGAGAGAGAGAGAGAGATAAGGAGGGAGGGAGGGAGTGAGAGAGAGCGAAATAGTGAGAGAGAGAGAGAGAGCTGCATAGATGCACAAAGTGAGAGGGGGTGGGGGGGGGAGAGAAGAGAGAGAGAGAGAGAGAGAGAGAGAGAGAGAGAGAGCAAGAGATAAACGTATGGGCTTGAAATGAGATAGATATAGAGGTAGAGAACGGCTCATTGTCAGAGATTACACACGAAGATATTAGATACTAGGTGGAACGGAAGAGCTGGTTCCCCTTAATCATATTCCCGAGTAATCAAGCGAGAGTTGTTTTGTGCAAATGACCCCTAATGTTTGTGGCGTGTTTGATTTATTGATTGTAGGCCTTATGCAAAAAACATCGGCGTGGCTTGTATAATTACATACACATGCACGCGTGCATAGGCACTCGCAAAACACATCCGCGTGTACACACGCATGTAGCACGCGCGCATACATGTATGCCTACACACACCAATTGCATGTGTCCGTTCGTTCAGTCATTCGTCGTTCGACCGACCGTTCATTTCTTCATTCGTTGTTATTCGTTCTTGACGTTCATTCACTCCTACATATGTTCGTTTGTTCATTCATATGTTTGTTTATTCATTCAAATGAGCATCCTTCAATGATTTCTGCAGTCGTTCATTTATTTATGTTCTCTGTCATTCATTTGTTCGTTCATTCGGTCGGTTCCTCAATCTGTCTGTCATCGATGCATCGACGTCGCTTAGTACTCACCTGGTGCAGCTTGCCTGGTTTTGCCCACACCTCGACAAAAGGCCCAACTCGTATCGCAATCTTGATGTCATCAGTATTCAGGTAGGTAGAGCCATTAATCACTCGATCTGGCGGCGTAACCGTCATTCCATGATCAGAAAACACCATGATGGCAGTGCTTTTCGTTAGTCCTTGTCTTTGTAGTTCATCCAGTGCAAATGTCAGGAATGCATCGGCCTGTTTCACCAATTCCGTAGTCTCGGCGCTCGATGGACCATGATAATGGGAACAATTGTCTACATTAGCCATTGACATTGCTGTTGTTTTAAAACAAAGCAGGTTATCATCTGGTTATTATTCTCAATAAGACTATATAAACCCCATCCATTTCTCACAAGATAATCTTCATCCCTCATGTACCCCACTCGCCCACACATACAGCCGCGCATGTCACACGCAGACGTAGCAGTTGGACCCACGTGCGTATGCACGCATCAGGAGAGCCGCCCAGACGGTTGGCAGCAAAAGCCGCCCATACCGTCGCCACCTTTCCGTGACCACGGGTGTAATCATTCGTATCACGCAAGATCTCCTTCGATACGAGATTGAGAAAGGAATCTCGTATGTATTGAGTAGCCATTGGCGTAGTGATTTCCACCATAATATGGTGGTAGAGAGAATTGAAACTTAAAAGGACACGGGAGCTACTCTTTTCATAACAGACACTATTATTTCACTCGAGATGATATAAAGCATATAGTAGTCTGAATCACAAGTAGTTAACAGGAAGAATAGTCCCTCTAAATTCGTCGTATAATTCAAATTTGTCACACACAAATGAGGTCAAGAATTTGCTGACCTTACCTAGATGCTGCTATCACACGAACCACTGGATGAATCGAGTCGATTTTAATGTTTGTATCAAGCTAGTGATACATATGTTAAGATGATACCAAAATCAGCACGATCCACAGCGTTACTTTTACAGTCCGCTCCGGAGGTGGACTGGGTCCCAGTCTATCTGGTCCCCGATGTGGAGTCTGTCTAACAGTCTAGTCGTTGTGATGACGTAATAAGATGGCCGGTCAATTTAGAGGTGTATTCTTGAAGAAGCCAAGCATCTAGTATTAGATTGCAGGTGTAATTAGTTGTGAAGGCCTTAGGGGTGGGGTGGTTCATGTAACTCCACTCACGGCCAATCATGATAGTCGCCCCATGGGTTCCCAACATTTTGTGTCAGCAGGCGTAATGAGTTGCGAAGGTGTTAAAGTCAACGTGGTCTAGTATGTTAATGGGCTGATGTCGTCAGCAAAGACCCCCACACCACCCCACCCCTTTTACTGACTGGTCAAGAGTTTGATGACGTCAGCAATATTTGAATTAGGCCACGCCACATTTCTTTCCAGCAGAAATTCCTCGAATCTGATTGGTCGAGAGAGAACAAAAGATTTCTTTCTCGACCAGTTAGATTCGAGTATTTTTGTTGGGAAAAAGGGGGAGTTGCCTAATTGAAATATTGATGACGTCGTCAATTTTTCGACTAATCAGTAAGGCCTCCCATCCTGTCGCACGTCTACTCACTCATACGTTGTGATGAACTGAAGACGTCGTGGTGCATTCGTGTACACGTCTCATTAATTTAACCGGTGGTGTCAGCTTTAAGGAAATATTAGAGAAATACAATGCAAGGTCACATCACATAGTGTTGCATTAGCGTGTTCGCTAGTATTATTAGCATTTCAACATTTAGTGGGAATTAGGTCACGTCATCAAATCGTATGTACATCGCTCCTGCTGTTATACAGATAGTGATGACGCAGATGTATGCCCTTACTGATATAACATAGGATGTTTCCAAAACAACAACAGAAGCATGTTACTAAGAAATGTTCTGTTGTTCTGTTGAGTATTTCGAAAATAATTGGACTGAACAATATTGATGCCTTTAGGCCAGGTGTAGGTGGTAGAGGTCCTGTGCGAGATTTGGCCTTCAGATATATGTATTAGATGGTCAGATGTATTTAAACACTCACGGTAAGACATTCCCAACCCCGACAATTATTGAGAAACATTAATATTTGTAATCATTACTTTTTGATGATGCGCGATAGATACAAATTTCACTCAGGCACTGGAATGGTTATACGGTTATAAATTGTGAAACGAATAGTTATGCGATATACCAATAGAAACCCTGACTCACTGTTGAATTCATGAATCCATGTCCTCACTCAATCATATAACGTCATAATCAACTACGCGGTGTGTAGGATGACGTCAACAATTATTCTATTTGTCCCGTCTTTAACTCTTAATAGTCCGACACGTTGTACGAATTGAATGTCTACTATTTAATAAACATGCAACAGCGCCCAGTCAAACTAGTTTCAAAATATCGAATAGCTTACCTGTATAGTTTTCTGGAAATTGATAGGTAGGGAGTTAAGAGATCGATCGATCCCAACACGAGCGTGGTGTGCGTGGAGCTTAGCTATAGACGTGTTAAATATCTCCAGCGCCATCATGTTTAGTAAATATAATGCAGGGATTGTATATGCGCATTTTTCACATGACAATGATTTTACTTGCTTCCATTGGGAAATATCAAAATGTTAGTGCGGCGAAAAGTATTAATTTATTGAGTTCCTTGGAGGAAATTGTGCTGATGTACATCAAAATTGATTAACATAAACTACCTTGATTGCAATTCTAGTTACGCGGAGGGCATGTACAGACTACTAAAAACTGCTCCTGATATTAATAAAATGTTTCTAGCTGGCAATTTGTCAGAAAACCCGTGGCAGAAAAAATGTGTTGCTGGGTGTGAGATTTTATATCCTGAATTATTAGCAGTAGACAACCTATACAGAGAAATCAGTGACTTTAAGACAACCAATTACGAAATGCATCTTCATCACTTACTGATTTTGTATTTGATTCATACATAGAGTAAGGCTAATGAATCTCTTAGGGCAACTACGAGAAACGCAATTGCAGTTAATATCATTACTGAGAGGACTCCTCTACTTGTTCAGTTGGACACATTTTGGACTTATTCCCAAATTTTAGACCAACTTCGCCAACATTCACTTGTTTTAGTTGTGCAGTTAAGGCTAATTGTCCCTGCATGTTGGGTCATTGTCGTAAAGATCCTGATGACAAAGACCTTGAATGTGATATTGAGGAAGCAGAGATACATGCAATATCGCATACACAACATGCATCTGATAATGATACGGAAAGAAGTGTTAATCGTTCATCACATGCTGATGTATTAGTAGCTGCATTGTCTTATTGGAATGCGCTAAATGTTCATGGTTAGAAGGAATTTAGGATGTGTGCAGGAGTTGGTAACACAACTAGATACATACTAGTTCATAGTATAGCGGTGAAGCTAGGACAGCTGAAGTGCAGCGTACTGTCCGCTTTCCACGCACCTGACTAGGTCAGACTCAACTAGCAAATTTGGAAGCAAAGACTGATAATGTTTCCTCACTCAAGGGTTTTGGATATTATGTTGATGATCCACACCAACAAAAGTGTTTTATTAGAAAAGCTAAATATTTATTTCACGCTTCGAAGAAAGGGTTATAGTATAAAACAATGGATGAAACAAGGTACCGGACTCGCGAAAATGGAAAACAATTTCAGTCCTCATTTTTCTGCCTATTTACAAGCTTTCTGTTTAGCTAGACCAATATGCAAATGTGATCAACACGACATTGCGTATGAACAGATGGCAATATGATAGGCCGAGCTTCAAAGTTCAAAAAACGCCTGCTTGATGATCTTACGCCAAGTTTCACGTGTATTAAGTGTTAACCTATAAAGGTGTGGGTGCCGAAAAGATTTGGTTAGTGTTTCACAATCTACCTGTAGAATCACTGTTCTGTAGACGTGTACTCTACTGAACTATTAGATGAACGATTTTGCCAGAATTTCTGCCGAAATGTGTGCCTGTAATGTACCTTTCAATGTTTAGGTATGCCCCGCCCATCTCTAGCTAAGCTTCACCTACACCTCGCTCGTGTTGGGATCGATGGATCTCTGAACTCCATGACAATCAATTTCCCGAAAACTATTCCGGTAAGCTATTGAATATTTTGGGACTAATTTGACTGGGCGCGGTTGCTGCCTATGGCAATGATTTGTCCAATCATCTTAGTTTCAAAAGATGCAACAGCGTGTTTATTATTTAGTAGAGACATACAATTCGTACAACGTGTCGGGATATTAAGAGTTAAAGACGAGCCATATAGAATCGTTTATGACGTAATGATTATGATGTCATCTTACACGCCGCTTAGGTGATTATGACGTCATATGACGTCAGATCATTGATGAATATTCTGGAAAAGTGAATTAGTGCTCAATATCAGTGTGCTGAAATTAACAATATCTAAAAGAAACAAAGTTAATCTGATATAATATGCCACGCGTCTTGAAGCAAAAACGAAAGAATGATAGTATAATGCCAGATCAACACGTTGCCCCATCTGCTGATCATGTGCCGCCTAGAAGGATGGGGTAGGGGTATATAAAACTATGTTTTTCATGTCAGAATAAGCCTAGAAGAAAACTTTTGCACTCGCCAGGTCCCCCAATTAGGCAGCTATCTAATGGTATATCATACAACAACATGTGCGGTAACGGTAATATATGTTATTTAATAACATGTTAACAAAGGATACATTTTCTCAATAATTGCCGCCACTGGGGAGATACCCTGAGATATTTCTATACACTTAACCCCATAGTACATATATTTGAAGAGTAGCTCTATGTACCCCAATTTGTACACACGTTATCTTACCTGGCATAAGCTTTATCAGTGTATCTTGCCTCGTATAAGCTCTATCAGTGTGTATTACCTCATCTAACCTTTATCCGTGTATCTTACCCCGTATAAGCTCTACCAGTGTATCTTACCTCATCTAAGCTATATCAGTATATCTTACCTCGTATAAGGTCTCTCAGTGTATCTTACCTCATATACACGCTATCACTGTATCTTACCTCATATACGCTTTATCAGTGTATCATAACTCATATAAGCTCTATGAGTGTATCTTACGTCATATAAGAAGCTCTATCAGTGTATCTTACCTCATATAAGGTATCTCAGTGTATCTTACTTCATATGCACGCTATCAGTGCAGCTTACCTCATATAAGCTCTATCAGTGGATCTTACCTCATATAAGCTCTATGTGTGTATCTTACCTTATCTAAGCTCTATCAGTGTCGTGTCTTACCTATCAGTTGAGCATTGTCATCTGCTAATGCCTGGATAGCATTTTTCAAATGTCCTTTATACTCGTCCCATGGAGGTTGTTTTGGGTAGGCGTTTGGAAAGCAGAATGACGCGTCCATTCCTTGCTGTCCGGCCTCACATCCTTTCCAATAGAATATATGTGCCGGTTTCCCCATAGCAGGATATGATTATGTTTTAGCGCGATGGTTTATAACTGACTGTTCAGAATAGATCTATCAAAAAAACTTAGTTTGTTGGAGCTAACGGAAGGATCCGATCGGTCACTCGAGTATATGATTTCATACTCAATTACGTCATATGTATTCTGACGTCCAAATGCATAGTGACGTATCTATTAGCCCCGTCATGACATTGAAAAGTCCGTCACAAGTACGAATTGTATGTCTCTGATGGATTTACTATTTGCTAAACAGTAGGTTGAATATTTTGAAACCAATTCGACTGCGTGCTGTTGCCATCCCTCTATTCTATGTCAATCATAATAACGAGTGTCATAGAGGTAGGTCTGTGAATAATTGTAACCTAATGGAGGAGTCCAGTTTCTCAGCCAATCGTATGACGTTATACTCAACTACGTGGCATGTCTGATGGAGTCATAATCAATTACGTCATGAATGACGTAGCTAAGTTCGTCACGAATACATAAGTGATGACGGACTAACCATTCTTATTTGAATTGTATGGCTTTACTATATAATACAGGAAGCAACACCACCCAGTCAAATAAGTTTCAAAATATTCAACATCTGACTTGTATAGTCTTCTGGAAATTGATGATCAGGCAGATCAGGGATCGATCGATCTCAGCACGGGCGAAGTGCGGGTGGAGCTTGTCTTAGCTAGAGAATGGTGCGTCGTAGCTAAAAATGGATTCCCCCATTTGGCAGGAACCCGTTGCTACCATAGTCCATAGGCAACAACATGTTCCTGTCAAGGTATTTTCAAAATACCTAACAGCGTACCTGTATATACAATAGACTATTCCACGTTATGTTGTAACATTTCTTTTTGTATCTATTCTGCAATTTGAACTGTAGTTCTTGCTGCCCACAGACGGAACGTTACGTCGTAGGCTCGGTTTTAAATGTATGTATTGCTGTCTACAGACGAAACGTTGTGTGTTGGGCACAGTTTGAATTGCAGTTGTTGCTACCTACAGAGGTAAAACTGACTTCAGAATGGTCGCTAGAAATTAGAGTCACGTGATCAGATATTTACAATACATGCTGTAGGATATGTGGATAAATCTTACTTACATAATATGTGTACTTTAATACACTACATTGAATCACAATTAGTCCAGTCAAACTGTAGATGGGCCTGGAACAAATTGAAACATAATTTGTTTCACTGATACGTGGTTCAGGGGGCCCTCAAGTATAATATATCAAAAGCCTGCGAAATCTTATTATGAGAAAGGAGTCAAATATGCAGAGCTATGCTAATTAGCTTCCGCTATCGTCTGAAAATTGAAATTTTGCTACACTTTTTTAATTCAGCATGCGAACATGGTATAAATTGTTTCTATACCCGTATTTTCAGGATCACGAAATACAACGAGAATAATTCTAATCTTCGAAGTGCATTACATAACAACAATTATGGGCATTGACCACCGACCCCTCGCCTACCCACAACTGTGCACCATTACGAAAGTAGAAGAGTCTAGTGGCATGAAGCCAGATGAAACAGTTGATGGAAATGGCAATTCACCTGTTCAGGTTATCCATCCATCAGATGACGTCGTAATTAACTAAATGACGTGTAGGCTGAATTATGACGTCATAAATGATTCGATATAGTCCGTCTTTAACGCTTAATAGTCCGACGCATTGTACGAATTGTATATCTTTGTTATTTAATAAACATGCTGTTGAATATTTTGAAACTAATTTGACTGGGCGCAGTTGCTGCCAAAATATTCAACAGCTTACCTGCATGGCTTTCTGGAAATGTGGTTTGTGTGGAGCTTAGCTAGAGATGGGCGGGACATAGCTAAAACTGGAAATGACAATTGTGATTAAGAGGATGATGGCGTGCGTCACATTAGCCTTGTCAGTGCAGGAGAGATATATAATGACATCATGAAGGACCTGCCAGGCAGTCCACTGAAGATGTATTACGTGGTGTCATGGACAAATTAGATGATGAGACGTATTCTATGAAAGACCCTAGGATGGCAAACCTTTAGCATATAGAGATGGTAGTAATTCAACAGAATGATATTAAGGCGAAGAGGAATGGAGATTGGAACTTGCCTTTCCAGCTCGTACATAAGATGCGTACATATTTTGCAGCGGCTCGTCATAAACTATATAGCAAGACTGCGAATCTCAATTTACTGAAGATACAAGAACTATCTGAAAGTCATCCAGATATCCATATGAGCTTCCTCAATGTTTATCACGTTATTCGTCAAAGCGATATGTATTGGGCGGGAACCTCTACTGGTTAGATCATCGGGCGTGTCCGTACGAAGAGTATCAATGTCAGTGGTTGTCTAAAATGACGCCGTGAATTGATGGAAAAACTCATCTGGTTGTTGTCCATACATGCTTGTGCAATGCATGAGCTCATTCGCGTGATATGTCATTCCCAGTGAGCAGCACAAAGATCACACGCAATCTCAAATAAAACTTGATAGTGAGGATGCATACATAGTTCTCAAAACACTTAGTGACATGATTCCTTTTGGCCATGATCTCTCCCTGCGAGGACTTGTCAGTGGTTTGTCATCCCATGATGTTGTCAATGCTGAATGTGTTGGACAGTGTTAATTCAATGGCTGGGCAAAGTGTATCGAGCATTTCCTCCCAAAGAAAAGGGCATGCTATCACCTTAGCATAAAAACACAAGTCACAAGTGATGGTTAATCTGTAAAGGTTGAGTGCGGGTAGGGCACCTATCCACTCGCACTCTTTGATCACTCATCAACCCCCCACGGGAAGCTAACAAGCCATCGATGGACGATTGCAGTTTTAGCTATGTCTCGCACATCTCAGGCTCAGCTCCACCCATGTTTTGATCGAGTTGGTATCAATCGATCCCTACACTCCATGGATCTTAATTTCCAGAAAGCTATACAGGCAAGCTGGTGAATGTTTTGAAAATAACTTGAATGGGAGCGGTTGCTGCCTATGGCAGCAACAGCGCCCAGGCAAATTAATGTCAAAATATTCAACAGATTGCTTATTAAATAGTAAAACCATACAATTCGTACACAACGCTTAGTCCGTCGTCAATTTTGCGTTCGTGACGAAATTAGCTACGTCAGTCATGTCGTAATTGATCATGACGGCATCCAACACGTCACGTAGCTGGTTATGACGTCATATGATTGATGAATAAACTGGAATCCTCAATTGCATATGTACTATCGTGACTGGTTGAGAATGAAGATACATTCCTTCACGATCCTGTCCATTAAGTACTCGATGCAGGTGACTCGAAACTCGACTATGAAATATTAAAATGACTGTAGTTGTTTTTCAGTCACGCTAATCCTTTGTGCGATTCAACCTCTAGACTTTGGGGTCTTGGAAATTCTGTATCTCTCACTAAAATACAATGTTGTCGTGAACTTTCGGAAATTGCTTATGTTTTACCCAGGACAATACAAATACGGATGACGTAATCAAGTTCTCTATAATGGACGTTTCCCGTGTTAGCCAGTCAATCGTTAGCTAAGCTCCAACCATCGATCCCCGAACTCCCTGAAAACCGTACAGGTAAGCTGTTAACTATTTTGAAACCAATTTGACTGTGCGTTGTTGTTGCAAGTTGATTATGGCGTTATATGACGTCAAATGATCGATGGATAATCTGGAAATGTCCACTGTGTTTCAAAGGATAGTCTAGTTGTGCTGCGATACAAACGATTAAAAGCAAAACGTGTGTATACATAAAATACGTTGCGCCGCATGTTTTACCAACAAAATCTACTTCCGCAAACTTTCACAGGGTTTGGATGGCTGATATTGGACATATAGATCCAGTGTAATGTGGATTAGAGGGCGGGGTGGAAGAGCCATCAACCAACATATGCTGACTGTAAAGCGAGTACTGTATTCATTCCAACGGCAAGACTAGACGTGACACAAATGGATGCACCTGTTTGAACCATTGACTTGATTGCGAATCTACCTGTGATGAATGTATATGTGTCAGTTGTTCTAACTCCAAGATGTCGCGTGATGAAAATAACTTTGGCAATTGAGTTTTTATAGTTTTAGCATCCCGAAGCTAAGCTCCACCCACGCATCGCCCGTGCAGGGAGCAATCGATCCCTGAACTCTCTGTCTATCAATTTACATTAAACTATACAAGTAAGCGGTTGAATAGTTTGAAATTAATTTGACTGGTTGCTGTTGCTCAGCAACAGCGCCCAGTCAAATTAGTTTCAAAATATTCAACATCATGTTTATTAAATAGTAAAAACAAACAATTCGTACAACGTGTCGGACTACTAAGCGTTTAAGACCGACTAAATCGAGTCATTCAAGCTGTAATTGATCATGACGTCATCCTACACTCCACGTGGTTGATTATGACGTCAGAGTATGGTTGGATGAACTGGAAAGGTCCATTGATATGCGCGAGGTGATGAAGTTCCCTTGAAGGTGGTTGCTGCAGTGTACTGTTGTTGTATTGAGCATGTGAGGAATATATTAAAATAATTAAACAAATCAGACATAAAGCAAAGTTAACTGAAACGTAAATGGAATTTGAGAAAACAACTGAGACGCACTATATGCCTATGCATAGGCCGAGTTGTGACTAGACATCTTCAACAGATATGTCATAAATGTGGCCGACCGTCTGACAGACCGACAAACAAACTAATAGGGCTACATGACATGAACTTAATGCCGAGTCAACGTAGCCGAATTTATTAGCGCAGACATTGCCGTATACGACAACACTGTTTACAACAACAACAACAACAACAACAATAACTACTACTACTACTACTACTACTACTACTACTACTACTACTACTACTACTACTACTACTACTACTAGCGCCACCGCCACCGCCGCTATGAAGCAAATGCAAATCGTGTGCTGTGTAAGATTTCCTATATACATGGACATATGTTATGTGCAACAAGTCGAAAACGTTCAACAGGCTAGAGTTTGCAGATTTATAGTGCCCGATCCAAACCAATATTCGACAAATTATTTACATGAACCGATTTATCGTTTGCAACAGTCGGCTACGTCAAATCGGCCCGAAATCGTAAGCGTGTATTTTCAATTTTAAAACGCCCACTAATTTCGCATTGTAAATAAAAACACGCACAGGACATGATGGGCTCAAAATACATGAGCATATTGGCAGGTATTCAACATGATAAGCTAAGTTCGTCTTTTTCATCCCATGTATGACTCATAATGTGGTAAATGTTTGTGCTAAATATAGGCCCCTATGGCTTTAAGGCTGGTATTAAATATTTAATACACCCCTGGATGTGTATTACAATCTAATGTCCGTATTAGGGATTTAGGTCTAGACTTAAAAGCAAATACAGTTTTGGAACAACAGGCCTAAAATTTAAGACCAAGTTTAAGGCGGTATTAGGGATTTATGTCCAGACTTAAAAGTTAATAGACTTTCGAACAACCGGCCCCTCGTATGTTATGGTCTTGTTAAGTATGACGTCACTGCGCGTGATTCTGAACCCGGAAGTGTGTCTTTTGCCTTATTACATCATAAGAATGTGTTTATGACGTCATCATTTGTTGTTGAACAAACACATTGTTTTGTGTATTTAACAATCGAGCTGAACGCGGAAATACGTCATCACTTAACAAGCCTATATCTCACCTGTTTCTCAGCTGTAATCCAGATAGCCTCGCCTTCATCCCACCAGAATGGCTGGCTCTTGGTTTGGCCTAGATAAGCATTTCTGTCAGGATCGTACATTATGTTGCTTAGTACGCCATTGCTTTCCGGATACAGACCTGCAGGTTAAACAGCGAGACAACGTACATCTAAACCTATTTATAGCGTACACCTGGCTGTGTGAGCCATAACATGGAGACTCTTTACGATGGGTGATTGTAGCATAACCAGCTTAAATAGCTTAAAATATATGTCAAACTGTCATTTTATACGACAAAAGACGTAACCCTTTCATAACGAAGCCGACCAAAGCCGTACCGTAGTCTGACTCTTGAGGAATGTCCAATTACAGCCCAAGATAATTCTATTTTTTAATATTCACCACTGGAATGACTGATAATCACTCAATAATCGATCCAATCATTTCAGTGGTAAATTTCAAAAATAGCTTTCTTTTGGCTTGCCAATAGACGTATAATAAGCAAACTGGAGAACATTTACGAAAGTGCTGTAAATTTGCGATGTCTGACATTGAAGGAATATTACAAGACCTCCTCTAAGGTCTGCTTCTGATCCAATAAAACTCTAGGTTTAGTCACAGATCAAAGATCCATGCTTGAAATTCCCATATATTTGCGCTAAAAGGTCACCTTGACCATAAGGAAAAATGAGGTATGTCTTCTAACATGCTCTTTGAATTTGCATGATGAAAGGCATATATCTTATGCCAAACATAATAATTGGAAATTTGTATGTGTGAATGACCTAAGGGATATATTAAAATTTTCATTTGAAATTATTTAGATATCTCAATGTTCTAGAATCTAGCCATGTTTGAAGAGAACCGGAAAAAACTCTAGAAGAAAACGCTGTTCAAATATTGCCCCATAGGCTTACTTCGGTGATCTGTGGCACGGAAAAGCTGATTTCTCTAACTGTTGGATGGATGAACTTCAAATTTGATTCAACATCAAGTCAATAGAAGACCTAGAAGTTCGTCAAAGTTCTAGTCGATCAGAACCTAAGAAATTTCGGCAACAATTTTGAAAAAACCCCATTTTATGCACCGTTTGTCATCCGAATTCATTTCTGCAGCAAACGAAAACTGGTATTATTTACCCAAAATTGTGCGCCTAGCGGACATTTTGAAAAAAAAATACCAGCATTTTTCATCATCAGCAAAAAACCGAAAACTTGTATTTTTGACCAAAATGTTCACATGGCGGGCATTCTGAAAAAATGTCCTCCATTAATAACAGCCCGAGCAAAACTGTGGGTGTAGTCGCAGTTCAAGGATCCATCCTGAAATTCCCACTCATTTCCTATGGGGCCATTTTCCATGAATTGGTAGGGGGTGGGGTCAAAGGCCATGCGGTCATTTTGAAAAAAAGGTTTTTCTCAAAAGAAATCTTGAGTGGAATATCCTCACCAAGTATGGTAGTAATCGGATCAAAACTCTAGGTGTAGTAGCAATACCGAAAATCCCCATATATTTCCTATGAGACGTTTTGGCCACGGAAAAGGGGGTAGCTCGAAACCCCTTGCGCGATTCTTAAAAAAGAAAGAAAGAAAGAAGAAGAAAGATCCTGAGTGATATTAATAATCTGTGATTGCATCGTAGATTAATAATTTCTTGACTAAATTTAGCCGCTACTACTACTACTGCTACTACTACTACTACTACTACTACTACTACTACTACTACTACTACTACTGCTACTACTACTACTACTACTACTACTACTACAACTGGCGACATACCTGTAGCTAGGCTATAGTAGTTGGTCGTTGATTCACTCGGAAATGAAGGTTGCATATATTCAACATTTACCCCAGAATGAATGAGACGTTTAAATCCGGGCAGTTTCTCCAATGGACCATGAAGTTCTATAAAGTCCCACCGGAACCCATCAATCAAGAACATTAACAACTTCCCGGAAGTGGCGCAGTGTGGCGACAACACCAAGCACAGTACCCATAGATACAGTATTTGAATGCCCATCTTCATGTTAATCAATATTACTACGACACCTATGTATTTATATACACATTCATGGCATCTTGTATCTAATCCTCATAACATACTGATAACCAAGGCATCTCGTTATGACACGTGCCCACACTCAACCGTACATGTGACACCATCCCATGCCATTACCATGTCAACCATGTTATGTCCCTACATGTTCTGGTTTACATATACGTACAGGTGGTTTTTTTTATTATCAATTAACCATTGTAATTATTACATTGTCGTAAGATTTTACACGACTTTAATTTTGGAACCAAATACATAATAATAGACGTATTTTGAACTTGGTCTGTTAGTTTACATGCATAGGGGTTAGATTGACAGAGTAACGCGTACATAAATCCAAAATGAGTGTCTGTTTATTCCGATTCTTAACTTATATATCTATGGATTTGCTTCAATAGTCTATACAGATATGGAAAAATAACAACCGGACTACCTGGCTCTGCAGGTATCCTACCTTCTATGACAAGATCAATATCAAGGATTTGACTGATAAAAGGTTGGCCGATACATAGGGATTTGCTACACCCTGTAATTAACTCTTTTTATCCTTATTTTCCAGTAAATACAGCATTTTGCATAGCGCATCAAATACACATCAATGCGTCGTTAGCTAGCTGGAGAATGTATCAGCTCCTAAATAGGCAGAAAGCAATCATTGCATCGCGGCGAACATAATTAGAATAAAATCTATAACTTAGAAAATTGCATTTCCGATTCACTTTTGTCCTGTGGGCAATTCTAGTTATAGCCTCTATAATAGACGCACAGAATCTAATCATCATGTATACAATTCGATTGCGACTGAAGTGTGAGAGATTGACACCAAATTTATGATTGACTTCTATAAATTAGAGCACGCCATGAGAGGAGTTATTGATTAGAAGAATTCTTCATTGTCATTTCGAGGTGTACAATAGGATTCTGTACAGAGATATGAAAATGTCAACGACGCGGTAACTACTACTACTACTACTACTACTACTACTACTACTACTACTACTACTACTACTACTACTACTACTACTACTACTACTACTACTACTACTACTACTACTACTACTACTACTACTACTACTACTACTACTACTACTACTACTACTACTACTACCACTACTACTACTACTACTACTACTACTACTACTACTACTGCTACTACTACTACTACTACTACTACTTCTATTACTACTACTACTACTACTACTACTACTACTTCGGCGGCGGCTGCTGCTGTTGCTGCCGTTTTTTGTCCGCCGTCGACGCCGATTCCGTCATCGCCGCCGCCGCCGTCGTCGTCGTCATCCTCGTCGTCGTCTGACAAAGTGTGGACGGAGTTAGAGATGTGTAGGGCATCGCTAAAAGTGATTTCCCACAATGGTGTGTTTCTACCGAATACTGTTGAGCATTCGCTGAAAGGAAAGAATGTACGAGTCTCACAGACTAATCTCGTAAATAATTTAAGGGAACATAGTTTGAGAGAAAGTAAGAGAATTCACCTTTCCACTTTATGCATCCATCATATGTCGTTGTGATCACCTACGCGTCGTATAGAATGACATCATAATCAATGACGCCATCATGACGTCATGATTGATGTAGATAAGTACGTCGTGAACGCATTGTTGAAGACGGACTATTGCGTCATTGTACGAATTGTATGTCTTTACTATTTAATAAATATCATATTCAATATTTTGAAACTAATTTGACTGTGCGCACAGTCAACTTAGTTACAAAATATTCAACAATTTAACTGCATAGTTTTCAGGAATTTGATAGTCATGGCATTCAAGAATCGATCAATCCAAACACGACGAGGTGTGGCTGGAGCCTAGCTAGTGATGGGCGGGGCATAGCTAAAACTGGAAAGGTCCACTGCGTATAAATCTTAGCCAATTGGTTGGAAAATGTGGAGAAACATGTAAAATATTCACAATGTAAGAGATATACGCGTAGCACTGGAAGCCCTTGAGGTGTACATCTTATATCCATAGTCGTATGTGCTGAGAGTCGGATCGATGTGCCAATGGTAAAGATCACGGTATCCCCATGGACTGTGAAGCAACTCGTCTGAATCCATCATGTCACTAATGAATAACCTGAATTATATACGTATGTGATTCATTCTGCTTTATGCTAATAGTAATAGAGTAATAGCATTCCCACATTTTACCCAACTATGCAATGGCAAGGAGTTGAGGAACAGGTAGTTAATTTGTCCTGGTTTCTCACCGAATAAAAAAAACGTGAAACCAGCCACGCCATCCTCTTCAATGGTTTTGAGGAATGCCGGTTTGTAGGCCAAGAGAAATGATTGTTTTTTCTTTTAAATTCACCACTTGAATGACTTGCTCGGTTACTGAGCCAGTTATTCCTTCTATTGGCCTGCAAATGGACACTGATTATGCATTACATTGCCATGTTCTTGACTTCAAGCTGTCCGAAAACAGTCTCAATTTTCTGGACAACATAACGCGTTTTGTAAAATCTGACAGGTACCAATGTTCGACTTGCTAGATTGAGTATTCTTCTTTCAACCACTATCTATATTATCACACGTGTATGTAGCGATTGTAACATAAACAACCTGGAACTTTAAAATATGATCGTTTAATTTTAGACACTGGCTGTGATATTCATCTATATATACATTGGGGATACCGGATACGTGTATCTATAATATACAGCCATCGCTAGCCTAAACGCACCGTAATAATGAGCCTTCCACTGTATATATACTTTACATCATGTCATAATCAACTATATGACGTATATAATGGCATCATAATCAATGGCGCAATTATGCCGGCATGAATGACGTAGATAAGTACGCCACGAAAGCATAGTGTAAGACGGACTATGAGTAGTTGTACGTCAGTTAGTCCGTTAGTCTGTCGACCAGTCTGTCTGATGAACTCTCAACATGTTTACATTTCCAGCATATGTACACAATTCACACATAGTGCATATCACATTCATGTAGTTTCTGTTGCCGCATGTTGATGTGGGTTACCACGGCTTAATCCTGAAACAGCCTCTGACAAGGTTCAGTTATCGTGTGAAGACATACATTAGCCTAACCCGCTTCACCAGTTGATTGAGTATGTAATGTTGGCTGCATTAGCTATATTGTCACTAACACACCTTCCATAATTTGCTTTAGATTTGGAGGAAATCTCAAGAAGTACTTCTGATTTCTCCCCGCGAGCTAAATGATGTTTGGTTTGCCAAAATAACAGTGTTATAACGGCAAGAAGTGGCATGCACTCGGGAAATGGAACATTAAGCACCAGACCTCCTTCAGATGCACTTTGTTGGCACATAATGGAAACGTGTGTAACGCTCGCATTCTCGGAACCTTTTTAAAATCAATCGGTAGCTTTTAGCATGACTATAAAACATGTCCTCGAGAACCTATAGAACACTTCATATACTCTTCTGAACTACTTAATGCAATAGCAAATATATGTATGATGATATGTCGACGTGGACGTGCATCTGGACGTGATGGCATGAGCAATGGACTATTCAAATATGCAAGTGACATTATCTCAAAACCGATCACGCACCTAATAAATTCAGCTTTTATGCACCACCTTCCCATCGACGCCGTAGGCCAAGGCACCCTTATCGCACTACCCAAGCCCAAGAAGCCACCTGGACCCCCAGCCAATCTGCGGCCAATTGTGCTCCTCAACAGCATACGGAAAATCCTATCCAATGTTACACTATGCCGCATCCGAGACAAGATCGATTACTTCCCCGGATCATGTCAAAGGGTCTTCAAACGTGGACGCAGCTGCGCAGACATTATATAGGCTCAACGCATGCATGTGTCGGTAGTCGTGTCTAAACACTGGGACTTCCACAAATGGGCATTGACATGTCAGGAGCCTTCGACACAATTAAACGCTCAAAGATAGTAGATGTACTACGCCAGGCCAGTTGCAATGAAAATGAGCTACGACTAGTAGGACTATTGCTTACAGACACCAAGCTGAGAGTACGAGTCAAGTCAGTGAAGTCTGTAGAATTTGAGACATCAATCGCCTCCCCACAGAGAGATGGTCTATCTCCGGTGCTTTTCACCCGCCACCTTGCTGCTGCATTGAAATCTGTGCGCGAAAGTTCTACACGACCAATGCATCAATGGATCAAGAATTAAAGGGATATTGCCCTTGTAGATTTTATGATATCAGGACACCAGATCTATGTGACATATGAAGGATTTCGAATCAATGTAAAGGATTCCCGATTTAATGAAAGAAGTTGAGGAGATAGGATGACAGGGTATGGATATGGCTGTAACTCAAATTGGATTATTGAGATTGAATAATGGTAAACAATGGTGATGATCTTTCCAGATTAAATTTAAAGCTCACATGTCTCTGCGTTTTGGCCACACTTGATCAATAGTATCAATATACCAGTGATCAAGTTATGATCAAAATTCAGATATGTCTGGCTTGGTCACACTTGCTCGTTGCTCAGTCACCACCAAAGCGCCCCATTAACCGACCACAATAATATCCTTGAACTATATAGAGGAAAAGTAAAATCCAAGGCTCACTGCTTTGCAGTATTGTTGACATTTCTGCACGCTGCGTCATGAGGAGCATAGCTTTCCAGTCCTTCTGGAAGCTAGGGATTCGTAGATCAAAGATGCCCCTAACAAAGAGGCCACGTTTATGCAATGCAACCTGCGTATCCTTGATGCTGTATAACTGTAACAGCTGGGCAGCTCCAAAGGTAGCTCTAGACAAACTCGATTCCTTCCACCGCAAACACCTACGCACCATCACTGGACACCGATGGCCAGACAGCATAATTTCCAACGATGCACTATACAAGATGTGTAATACGTCGCCGCTGTCTGTAAAAGTCGCCCAGCAAAGATGGTCCATGTTTGGCCATGTGCTAAGGATGCCAGAAGAGACACCAGCACAGCGAGCCTTGGAATTTTCCCTACTCGGAGCCAGCAAATACAAAGCCAGAAGAGAAGAGGATGTCCTTGCATGAATCTGCTAAGCGTGCCACGAGGTGACCTCAAGAAATCAGAACTCGGTACACTCAAGTCAAGAATGGACCCGCGGAAGCTAAGGATTCTGGCTGAGGACACTACACGGTGGGCAAAAGCGAAGAATGGCCGATTGCAGCTGTAGGATATTTCTACTACGACAATCGCAGAATACAGTAATCATACATATGTCGACGACGATGACGACGACGACGACGACGACGATGATGAAACAATTTTACGTAAACACATTTACTGTAGTAACTATAAATAGGCATGCTCTGTAGAAAATGAATTATGCTAATGGTTCCACCATCAGCGTGTGAATAACCTGTATTATTATATCATCGATGGACTCCTTAGCCAACTAAGATAGGCTCGGAATGCACTATCCTTGATTTGGAAAATAGATTTGGCAATACAGTGATAATATTTCCAAAACAGCTAGGGCGATTTTAATTCTGTTAATTGCTTCTTGTTGGGATATATATTCAGCTATTTAAGCTGCATATTCACAGCAAAACACCTGGCAATAAAACTGATTAGATTATATGTTTACAGGCCTCAAATGTGACCCTATATGTATTAAAGCAAAAATAAATCTGAACAGTTGATGATTTCATTTCGTATAAGTTAACATACATTTTTAAGTTGTGAAATTGAATTAGAAACATGAGTCCCTAATTCAATTTCACAAGTTAAAATTTTTCATTAATTTATACGAAATGAAATCAGCATATATATATATATATATATATATATATATATATATATATATTAATATGGTGTCATTACATTGAGCTACATAGATTAAGCCTCTAATAGCATACGATTTAAACAATTTTCTTTTCAAACAGTCTTATGTTGATGTGCACCTTTAAGTGGTGATCTTTGAACTTGATTGCCTCAAAATTGTAACGTATCTTAGCTAATCACAAAAACATAACAAAATTACTCTTTCTACAGGCTTCAAAAAGCTTGTTGAACACGGAGGATTTTAGTTCCGAAAGGTTTCTGAAAAATATTCATCTATCACGGCAACAAAAATGTGATTGACAGCGACGGCAATAAATGCCCTATATTAGTACTCAAGGATCCCGCTAAGTTTCAAGTAATTCGGTTAAAATCTATAGGATAAAAACAGGCTCTCATATTGCTCCCATGCATTGCCTATCAGATCCGCTTGTGCAGAGAAAACTTGATTTCTCTAAACCAATTATATGGAATCAATAAAAAGAAAAAGCATGTCAATACAACGCCTACAGGTTGACCCAGTCGATCGGACCAAAACATGTCGGTGAACATTTTAACCAGAATGGCGTTGCTTGGCACAAACATATACCATATGCCGGATTTACACTACACGATTTTATAGCCAATTGATCGTGTGCCAGACGTATCCAAGACGACACTGATAATGTAAACACCTCTCTCAACTCATTGATCTTTCTTGTTTTGCGACACACCTTGAAATTCAAATAATGTTTGATTTTCACGATGTGGTGCATCCGATTCGTGCCATTTCCTGCAGTGTAAATAAGAAATCGGACATCGTGGACTGTTGTATAATTATTCAATGCGTTCTTACCAGTTAGCTACAATTAATTAGCTTTGACAAACATAGCTCGGAAATGTGAAAATTAGAATCTGTTGCATAATCTCAACGGCGTGGCCGTCTACGATGGTCTAATCAGTTGTCGTGCACGATTTAATCACGCACAAGCAATCGGCTATAAAATCGAGGCGTGTAACTTGCTCTATAAGATAATTTCCAATATATTCTTTTGATTTGTGTTAGTAAACGGCTTTATTCCTACAAAAACTAAAACTGGAAAATGTGATGCCTGGGATGACCTTAACACTAAGTTGATACCTTGACTGTTTACGGCAAAGTTAACAGGCCTCACTGGGACGTCACTGCCTGTGTAGTCAGAGTTCAAACCGTGTCCACAAATGGTTGGCTTTGACCAGAAGGTCGTGACGTTTATATTAGCAGGCCTCGTGTAGTATTCTCCAATATGTGCATGAAAGCTCTCAAGACAACACTGGCAAATTTAACCCATAATTAAGGGGCAACCTTGAGCTTTAACTTCTGATCCCACAATCAAGAGACGTCATTGTGATCCGAGGAGTAACCCAAGAATGGTGAATATCCGATAAAAACTCTACAGGTAGACCCAATTCAAATATCCAAACACATAACAGCAATATAAATATAAATTTAGTTGCAAGTTCAAATACATTTCAGATAAGGACTACTATGGGCACAAAAAATTGTTTCTCGAAAATATTTGGATGGAACCATACTAAAAGCACAAGTCAGCGATTCCTCAATAAGGACTCGAAGTTGATGAGGCTTGAAGCTGATCAGATCAAAACCAGAAGGAGCGAAGAAAAGAGAGAAGATAGAAGATGATGTGAAGAAGAAGAAGAAGAAGAAGAAGAAGAAGAACAAGAAGAAGAAAACATATTCTGAGTAAGCATAATAAACTGTGATTGCACGCAGATTACTACCTATTAAAATAATTCTTATATTAAGATACTTAAAGCAATAATCATCCACATTCGATACATGGTCATTTCGGGATGAGCAGGAAAATAAATCATTCTATTTGCATAAAAATGCATTTGCAAGGGTCGTGTCATTGACATTCTAGAGAGATTTATTTATTTGCAGTGCGTGCGTGCGTGCGTGCGTGCGTGCGTGCGTGCGTGCGGCCGGCGGGCGGGCGGGCGTGCGTGCGTGCGTGCGTGCGTGAGAGAGAGAGAGAGAGAGAGAGAGAGTTCGAGAGTTCGACTTCAGTGGCTGGAGCTGATATTTCATTTGCTGTTCTGTCTGTAATTCGGCTATTCCCCACCACGTTGTGATGACTAGTGGGTTTTAACAAGACTATCTGACATCTCCGAATACTATGTCTGTGAGCCCTTGTCTTAGTAAGTGTCTTTATTTGAAAGCATGTGGTGCTTAGGTTGATACGAATGCCATGAGGTGTCGCTTGTCACTGCCTAAAACAATCGTGCTTGAGACTGCTGGATAGGAGTTTACATACATTCCCAGGGTGGATTTCGAGTCTGTTATATTTCTCAATCTATCTAGCTATGTAATTTATTTTCATTTCACTCATGCAACATTTACCTGCCAGGTCGAACAGTATCTGGAATGACGCGATCAATTTAATTTCAAAAAGCCAACAGCCTACCTGTAGAATCACCTTATTAGGTTGCAAAAATACTGAATCGATTCCAACACGCGTAAGAAGTTAGCTGAGCTTAGCTAGAAAAGAGCGAGTAATAGCTAAAAATGGATGCCTCTATTTCAAGTTAACTGAACAGCAACTCCGTCAAACCCGGTCAAATTATGTTCAAAATACGCAACAAGATATTTACTTCATCATCAAGGATGTGTGTGTTTTGTCTTTCGGGTTCAAAGGCTTATGGTCAAATCTCTTGCCGGCGTGTTTCTCATAATCCTGGACCACACATCATGTAGTATTTTGAACATCACCACCGATCACATGGTGATGGGTGGGAGCAGGCCATGAACATGATTTTCTGTTCTATCACTACTACGAGATTGCCAATATAGCTCTCTCTCTCTCTCTCTCTCTCTCTCTCTCTCTCTCTCTCTCTCCCTCCCCCATCCTCCCTCCCTCAAAGGTGACAACACGAGAGGGATACGGTCTGTAAAATATGATTTCTCTTGTTATATTATATAGATAACAGGCGCGTTATTTTTAAAGTAAACGAGTTGGTATTCGCTAAACATGGTTGGTAGTATATTATTGAAAATGTCATTGCAGAATTAAGTACCAGTTCGTGGACAATAAAGAAAAGAACAGCCACTGTTGATAAATCTTATTTTATCGAACAAGCCGTTCTTCAAAGCAATAAACTGTGTGGTGTTTTGTGACTAAATGCTGTTCGAGTCTAGTGGCAGGTTAGGGCGGGTAATAAATGTTATGTTCGCAAGCACACTGGAATACGCTGTAGAAGTAGTACTGACACTAGACTCGGTTGTTTGTCCCACAAAGGTGTTATCATTCCAGCCGGTCTGCGACGAGTTTATCTGCAAATAAATTACATTTAGTGCAATACTTACTCCAATTTATACCATTTCTAGGCGCTTCACAAGCCAGCTTTCTGAGTTTTATGACTCTGTTCGTCTTGAGCAATAGGCCTAATCGCCTAATGAGACCATGATTAACGATGCAATGTGGCCGCCTAGTACAACAATAGTGCTGTGATTACTCGGCAAAGCCACACATCGCTGAAAGACCATTACGTTTGATGTACTGGGCCGGATTTAAGCAATGAGATTCAGGCGGGGGTTTATTTGGGAGTAAAGAGAACTTATTTAATTAATATTCTGAATCTGATTTTGACTTTCCTGTCCGCGTGATGGGATGAGACAGTTTTGATAGAAGATATATATTGTTATGATATGGGTTGGAATACTTTTCCGGATTGGATTCTGGTAATTGTCTACACCGTTTCTTTCTAAATTTGAATTAAAATAATTTTTTTTACATAGTTTCTAAAATTAACCGTTGCTTTGCTTAAAATTTAAAAGTCTAAATTAGGCTATAATAATAATAATAATAATAATAATAATAATAATAATAATAATAATAATAATAATAAATAAAGTATAAAACGCTGGTCATTATAAATTATTGAGAGACTGTGATGTGGTCACTCAAGACGCAAACCCTTCCTTTCAGCACCGGATACTTTTAGTGTTCAGTAGCTATTTTTGGAGTTTACCCTGTACAGCGCACTGCGTGAGACGGCTTGAATCAGGTAACACGCGATGTAACCTCACTACGTTTCATGCTGTCAGTCTGGCCGGTGCTCCTATATAAAGGAGGAAATTATGAAATACAATACAATGCTATGCTCGATCCGTAGTTAGATTCCGAAGTCCGCTTTTCTGATCAGTCGATTGTACCCGTACTCAAGTGCTTCACGTAGTTTCGTAGTGCAAATGGTGGTCACCTAGCTTTTTTAGGTCGCTTGCCGCTATATTTTAAGGACTAGGCACTTCGTTCTTGTAAATATATTCTGTGTTTTAAAAAATATGTTCCCCAGGTTAACACGGGATGAGTGTATGTTAATGCTCGTTTTGTCGATATCATGAGTAAGGCCGCAATTGTGTTGTAGTGTAGTGAAGTCTCGTTTGCTAAAACCATGAATCAACTGGATTTTATTTGGAGGGCAAACGCATATGTTCCTCGGTAATGTAGTGTTCTGGTATTGCTCTTTGCGATTAATGATTACTCATTATATAATAATGATTTCTTCTGGTGTTTACATCATCCGGGGATTGGTCACAGTGTGCCATTCAGTAACCTTCAGCCATACAATACAGTCATCATGATTATTGTTAACAGACAATTCAGTGTTTGATTAATTATCAGCCCGGGCAGTTTCAAAATATTACAGTGACGACGAAGTAAATCGGTATGGGACCGATCGGTAAGATTGGACAGTATCCAAATGGCATCTGTTCTAAATTTGCCGAATTTACCCCCGTTTCACGCGGACGGTGACCAGACATCATTATCGACGCGATGGACACAATGGTGAGAAAAGTTTGACATTTACATGACAGCTACGTGAATAAAGAATGGCAAGCAAAAGAGAGCCTTGTTGTTGCATTTAGGTGGTGAATCAGTATTAGATGTATTTCGTTGATTAGCCGAGACAGGTGAGAGTTTTAAAGAAACAGAAGATAAACTCGACGAGTATTTTCTCCCTCGTAAAACATTCGTTACAAATGCTATGTATTTAAACAGTCAAATCGGCCAATGGGCGAATCCATTTCACAATTCCTCACGCGTCGCGTCTACGTCATTCGTATCTCGCGAGATCTCCTTCAATACGCGTATTCTCGAAGAAGCCACGTCTCTGTTTTTAGATCGGCGTCTACACGCGTTAGCAGCTACGTGCGAATTTGCAGACATAAAGGATGCAATTGCTGATCAAGTCGTCAAGAAATGTCAATTTTGTCAGCTAAAACGCAGACTGCTAAAGGAAACTGAGATTACACTAGAAAAAATACTAGACATTTCGCGTGCATTAGAATCGTCAGACCAACACACACAGCGCAAGGAAATGCATTCAGAGACAAACGAGAACAATTTGAATTTCGTGTCACGTTGTCAAAATCAGAAACATTTCAGTAAATCTTCGCCAAAACCGCGACAGCAAATTAAATCCAGTACACACGGTCATCAATCCCCGCTCATTAAGTCCAATGCGCACTGGGTGGGGGATATGCAGAAACTGTGGTAGAAACTGGCCCCTCATAGACACCCCATGCCCCAGCTATTGCGAAAACACGTGACAAATGTTACAAACAAAATCACTTTGCAAACGTGTGGCGTAGTTCACAAAACAATCAGAGAAACAGCTTTCAAAATATAATCCAAGACAGAAATCAGTAAGTCAACTTTTCTATAAAGAAGAGACAGCCGATGACGACGAGTATGTTTTCACTGTGAGTAATCGAGCATATAGTATTAGCCAAGGCACAAAACAGCCAAAGATAAATGTCTCAACCGCTGGTGTAAATGTAAATGTACTCATTGATAGTGGTGCATCGGTAAATGTTATTGACAAACTCAGCTTCAATAGCATTGCAAAACAAAACTCAATAAAACTAAAATCACCAAAGTCAAAGATTTCGTGTTCAGACAGCCCACTGCGCATGTTCGGAACCTTTGATGCCACAGCAGAAAGGAAACAAAAACTTAGTAGTGCAGTGTTCTACGTGGCTGATCAAAAATGCGGATCGCTACTTGGTTATGATACTGCTACAGAACTTGGTTTATTGAATATTCCGATCGAAAATATATAAATGCTGGGACAATCAGACATCATTGCGCGGGTTGAAGGGCCTACACCATGGTTCTCACCTATCGTTGTTGTACCGAAAAAGGACAAATCGAGTGTCAGAATATGACAGCTAAGGCAGTTCAGCGTGAACGACATCATATGCCTACAATAGATGAAGTGCTTCATTATTTAAATGACACTTCAGTCTTCTCAAAATTATATCTTAAACAGGGATATCACCAAATCGAGCTACATCCAGAATCACGGTATCTAACAGGTTTCTCAACCCACAAAGGACTCTCGTGGTATGAGACTCTTATTTGGGTTATCCTCAGCTTCCGAGATTTTTCAACAGGTAATTCAACAAGTCTTGTGAGGTATACCTGCTGTGAGAACCTATCAGATGGTGTGTTTATTTTCGGTGAAACAGAGGACACTCATGACAAATCATTACGCATGGCTCTACAACGTCTTCGTGAACATAATAGTACCCTGAACTTAGATATGTGTGTTTTCAGTAAAGCAAGCCTTGCATTCTACGGTTTCATCTTTTCCAAAGATGGTGTATCTCCTGACACACCCCCCCCCCACCCCCAGGAGGTCATCACCATACAGCAAGCTCCCACTCCATGCATACCAGCTGCTACAGTGAAAAATTACTGCTGGATAACAAACTACGTATCTCGTTTCATTCCAAATTACGCAACGATTACTTAGCCTCTACGAGAACTAACACGACAGGATATAGAATTGTCCTGGACAGAGACACGACAAAATGCCTTTCAAAAACTCCAAGATGAACACTCTGCTGACTCTGTTGATAGTTACTTTGATCCAAATCTGGAGACATCAATCTATGTAGATGCTAGCCCGGTGGGAATCGATGTAATCCTCATGCAGATAGGTTCAGATGATCAAAACACAATGTGTCATATGCTAGTAGGACATTATCAGATACAGAATGGCGGTATTCTCAAACAGAAAGAGAAGCACTTGCCATTGTTTGAGCCTGCGAGAGGTGTCATCTGTATGTTTTCTGGCGTCCATTTACTGTTGTAACAGACCATAAACCAATGGTCAACATACCTCAATCTCAACCTCGACCTTAATCGCACGTTGGCAATTATGGCTTCAATCATATCTTCTTCTTCTTCTTTTCGTTCGCTGATCATACCGCCTGTCCTGTAAGTGACTATCGACATGATCATAAGCGTTAAGTGCGTGGATCCATGGTTTATTAGAGTGCGCCGGGCGGCTTGGAACCTCCGTCTTCAGCACTCGAAGTTTCTGTCAGGGTTACCTCACCCTTACCTCCTTTAGTCACCTCTTACGACACGCAGATGTATTCTAATCCCCACCTACAGCCATATGAACTAAAAGTGGTGTACAAACCTGGCACAGAGAATCCAGCTGATTTTCTTTCACGCCATCAACAGCAATACCAGCCGTCATCTGATCATGACAAAGTCAATGAATATGTGAACTTTTTGTCAGAATATTCAATTCCAAAATCACACTCACCCAGTGAAATACAAGAACCTTACAAAGAAATGACTAAACTAACTAAAGCTGTTAACTCTAATTGTTGGAACAAACGGGACATTCAGTTGAAACCATTTTATAAAATTGGCCATAAACTTACTGTTGGATTATCAGGAATCAATTTGCATGGTACAAGGAAAGTTGTTCCTCCATCTTTACGACAACATGCCTTCAAATTAGCACATGAAGTTCACCAGGGAGTGGTAGAAACTAAAGGCTTCTACGTGAGAAGGTCTGGTATCCCAAAATTGATCAAGATTTAGAGACGTACATTAACAAATGCGTACCATACCAGGCAAATGCTCCAGCAGCAAAATCAGAAACTCTCAACATGACAAACCATGGAGTCATGTCAGTATGGATTGTTGTGGTCCATATCCTTCCGGTGATTACCTTCTAGCCGTTATAGACGATTATTCAAGATACCCAGTTGTAGAAGTAGTCAAATCCACAGCAGCTAGTCATGTTATTCCAAAACTAGATACTATGTTTGCCACACATGGCATAGTCGATGAACTCAAATCTGACCTACACCTTTGAGGCCTAAAGCTAGTGGCGAAGCAGAATGCTTCATGCAGACTATTGGAAAAACAGTATGTAGCTCTTTTGCCGGAAAGGAAGGTGTGGAAGAAAGGCGTAAACAGTGTTCTGCTTAACTACAGAGCAACACATCACTCTACAACCGGCATTCCTCCAGTAGCCAACCAATCAAAACAAAGCTACCAGAGCCTGTATCCGAATTTGGTGCTGATTTCCATTTAAAAGCTCAGTCAACTGATCATGCAGCAAAGATCCGAATGAAATCATATGCGGATAAACGGTACAGTGCCAAGCCATCGCGAATCAAACCTGGTGATTTGCTCTTAGATGGACAGAACCGCTATAACAATCTCTCAACGCGATACAGCACACGTCCATATACAGTTGTATCTATGAAAGGATCTCTGGTCATACTAAAGGGTCCTGATGGTGAGTCTTTAGCTAGAAATAGTTCTCTCCTCAAAGTGATACATAAAGCCACAAACAGTATAACACATGCAGTGAATGATCCTTACGATTATGTAAGAATTCCTAACAATCATAACACAACTCCTGTCAACCAACCAGAAGCATTGACATGAAGACGGTACCCTGGTCGTATCAGAACCAGACCAACTTACGTATGTGACTATGCGTGATCTAACGAACATTGTGAACGAATCACTTGCACATTCATTAAATAACTTGTTCAATCATTCTCCATTACTTACTTAAATTTCTGTTTACATACCACTAGAAACCAAATTTCCTCTTTTATCAGCCTCAATTTCATAACTCAATTTCACAATGAAGATGATCCAGAGGGTTATTTAACAACTTACAATTCCAAAGTCATTGTTTTGGTTTACAGTGTTTAAAGTTTCATTATGCGTAATTTTGACAATTTGGCATTTCAGTTATATTGATAATTATAAATGATTATTTTTAACTCATAGATATTCCAATTTAATTACTAAACAAAGGGAAGGATGTAATGCCCTTGTATTGCTCTTTACAATTAATGATTTCTCATTATATAAAAATAATTTCTCCAGGTGTTTACATCATCCGGGGATTGCTCTCATTTTGTCATTTAGTAACCGTCATTCATACCTTACAGTCATCATGTTTATTGTTAACATGCTATTCAGTGTTTGATTAATTATTAGCCCGGGCAGTTTCAAAATATTACAGGTAAGAACTTTGCAACTATGACTACACACCATAAACCCACTGCTACAAGCTGACAAGAATTGCCAATTTTAGGTAGAGCACACGTCCACTTTCTGCCCCCTGTTGAATGATGTACGGCTGCTTTCAACCCCCACTCACTGTCCGATCTTGGCCTACACCTGCTTTCACTCACTGTGATCTCTCGATGTGGTCTCACTGACCTCTACGACCTCTAGATGAGGTTTCTCTGACCTCTGGGGTTACCTTGTAGTAGTTCGTACACCCAACCACAGAATACGATGTTTCTGTAAAGGTTGTGACGTCATCAACACCAGCGACGTGACGCCATGTAGACAAAGCTGTTTCTGTGCCGATTATGGTGTCAGCAATACTCCCGACGTAGAGTCTTCAAAACTTGCTCCATTCTACCGGACCGGTTGATTTCTCGATCCAGGTCCCGCTGGACTGCTCCATTACTGTGTAGATACTGACACCGTATAAGCGCCTCCATGAGCTGACCCCTATATTAAACCAATCGTACATGAACTCATTGGCTGGAAGTCAATAAGGAGGTTTAACCCTGCTATCGCTTGAGGAGACAAAATGGTGGCGCTCACAGTTCAACATTTACGTGATATTACAAAGCAGATAACTGTGATACAGAATGGGAACGTGACAGGATATGAATGATCTGGAATCTATAAACCATACTCTATCGGTGCAGTATAGAATTTGAGATGAGATTAGCATCGCTTTAAAGAATGTCAATGTTCAGACCAAGAAAATAATATTTTTTAAATTTTACCATTGGAATGACTGGCTCACTTATTGCAGTATACAGTTTTAAAAAATAGTCTCTTTGTCTGTAAATGGAACTTTTCTATGAAAGAAATACTACTTATTTCACCGTTAAGGGGTAATCATTAGAGAATTTCATTTTCAGATTTTTTTAATACTATTTTGAAAGTAATTTCACTGATCGCTATTGTATCCATGGAAACAACATGTGCCAGTCAAATTACTTTCAAAATAATTATCAAATATAATGTTGAATATCTGGAAAGTAATTTGATTGATAGTTGTTGCCGTGCCTATGGTAGCAACAGGTTCCAGTCAAATTGCATTCAAAATACAGCTGCAGGCAAATGTTTCCAGTCAAATTTGTTTCAAACTATGCATCAGCTTGTTCAATACCTGAACTAAGATTCTCGCATTTCCGGATTCAAATGTTTAAATGTTAATTCCTATGGCTGAGATAGCACATGACTGAGTGTGTGTGTGTGTGTGTGTGTGTGTGTGTGTGTGTGTGTGTGTGTGTGTGTGTGTGTGTGTGTGTGTGTGTGTGTGTGTGTGTGTGTGTGTGTGTGTGTGTGTGTGTGTGTGTGTGTGTGTGTGTGTGTGTGTGTGTGTGTGTGTGTGTGTGTGTGTGTGTGTGTGTGTGTGTGTGTGTGTGTGTGTGTGTGTGTGTGTGTGTGTGTGTGTGTGTGTGTGTGTGTGTGTGTGTGTGTGTGTGTGTGTGTGTGTGTGTGTGTGTGTGTGTGTGTGTGTGTGTGTGTGTGTGTGTGTGTGTGTGTGTGTGTGTGTGTGTGTGTGTGTGTGTGTGTGTGTGTGTGTGTGTGTGTGTGTGTGTGTGTGTGTGTGTGTGTGTGTGTGTGTGTGTGTGTGTGTGTGTGTGTGTGTGTGTGTGTGTGTGTGTGTGTGTGTGTGTGTGTGTGTGTGTGTGTGTGTGTGTGTGTGTGTGTGTGTGTGTGTGTGTGTGTGTGTGTGTGTGTGTGTGTGTGTGTGTGTGTGTGTGTGTGTGTGTGTGTGTGTGTGTGTGTGTGTGTGTGTGTGTGTGTGTGTGTGTGTGTGTGTGTGTGTGTGTGTGTGTGTGTGTGTGTGTGTGTGTGTGTGTGTGTGTGTGTGTGTGTGTGTGTGTGTGTGTGTGTGTGTGTGTGTGTGTGTGTGTGTGTGTGTGTGTGTGTGTGTGTGTGTGTGTGTGTGTGTGTGTGTGTGTGTGTGTGTGTGTGTGTGTGTGTGTGTGTGTGTGTGTGTGTGTGTGTGTGTGTGTGTGTGTGTGTGTGTGTGTGTGTGTGTGTGTGTGTGTGTGTGTGTGTGTGTGTGTGTGTGTGTGTGTGTGTGTGTGTGTGTGTGTGTGTGTGTGTGTGTGTGTGTGTGTGTGTGTGTGTGTGTGTGTGTGTGTGTGTGTGTGTGTGTGTGTGTGTGTGTGTGTGTGTGTGTGTGTGTGTGTGTGTGTGTGTGTGTGTGTGTGTGTGTGTGTGTGTGTGTGTGTGTGTGTGTGTGTGTGTGTGTGTGTGTGTGTGTGTGTGTGTGTGTGTATAGTTAGACTGAATGACAAGCGTTTTTAATCCCAATGGGTTAACAGTAAATTAATCCATGTCTAAAAGAATTATCAGCATCTAATATTTATTGATTTTGGTAAATATCTATTTGTATTCCAAGAAGATAATCTTTGAAGATATACCACTGGAATGACTGACTCGATGACCAAGTCAGTCATAAATTTTCAAAAATTGTCTTCTCTTGTAATGCCAATAGATATTCACAAGGCCAATGTGAAAAATAAAGGATTAAGAGATTTCTGAATGAATGTGTAGCTTGCGTGGTAGTGTCGGGCCGTTCCGGTGTCTGGTGTGGACTCGCCGCGACGCAAGTGCACGACGAATGCTGAGGCTGGTCTTGGGGTGACGGATCCTGTACGATACTGTCCTACGGGTAACAAATACCGGCTCCTAAGGCCGGTGGAACTAACTCGTTCCGGTGGGGCCGTGCACCATTGTCGTGAACTTTAAACTCAACAGTCTCATCCCAAGAGTTTGTGTCACCAGTATGCCTGTCCACAGCAATTTCGTGATCAATGGACTTACAAGATTTGATTTGGTGACCTAATTATCATAAGTCTATACAATATTTTTACCTAAACAGACCATCAAGTATGCTAGATAAATATAATGAGCATACGAAAATACAAGACATAGAGACAGCCTGATGAACTTCCAAACGTGGGGCTCCCGGAGGCACCACACAGACTTGTAGGTCCGCAGGGGTATCCCCGTAAGGGAGGCTCCCGTACACAAGATTACTACTTAACTTAATATACGCTATTATATCTCTAAGCTGAAAGGAAAGAACGTTATCTTCGTAGTGTCGGAGATTCATGTGCCTCACGTGGGCACTACTGCTATTGCTAGTTTGGGTGAGGAGTATTATCCTTGCATGGACCGTGGTCACTGAATCCTTGCGAGAGGCAAGTGCCTCGCGTGGGCCTCCGTCACAGGAAAATGTCGCCATCAATTAAAGCGGGAGAAGAGTAGTGGCCGAAAGGGCCCACTCTAATATTTAACCAAAATGCTGTAAAGAAAATACCATACCTAGTGAGATTATGACTATAAGGTTGCGTGCTATTTTACGTGAAGACGGGACGATCGATTCCCGAAGGATTCCCACGTCACCGTCTTATGTAATTCTCAGTATGCTGAATTAGTAGTTGCCGCTTTTATTTATGCGGGCCTTCTTCCATGCCTAACCTCTTATTTAGATTTTAGGGACAAGAATTATTTTAGGCCGCAAATGGCTGGCGTCTACCTAGCTTTTTAGATACGGCTGTCATTGAGAATGGATGCCCTAAGACATCAATACTGAAGGCAGCGTGCATACATGTTACTTTGCAAGACCTCCGAACTGGGTAAGAATCCGGACCTCTTGCTCCGTAACCACATAAAACGTCACAGGACATTGGTTACTTTTCACAAAAGTATTTTTAGGCAACTAATCCATCGTTATGGTGGGGATAAGAGAGCCGAATACCCACCGTAAATGTCCTTCCCGTGAGGGCGTGGCAGATCTGAATATCATGCCCAGACATTCTTATGGAATTCGGTGGGGATGCACATCTCGCCCGTCACCAGGTCCTACGGAACTAACTTTTTAATCTGGCATTAGGTTTAAATACAAGTTGCCCAGTTATGCACTGCGGTGCGGGAAGATTGTCCAGCAGATAACAGAAAATAATAATTAAGATATGTTTTCGCAGTGCTTTCATCCATTGGCAAAGGTAACTAACTACTGAATATACGAAGATACCGGGGAATGTGTGTGACACCACACCCTGGCCATCACCGCTCGGAAACCCCGATAGTCTCCCAGGGTCGGATCAGTCCATGGTGCGGATAGGGGCATCCAAACAATTAAGAAGCCCTACGGCTTAGTGGATCATGAAGAGAGACAATAACTTAGAAATTTGATGCCCTTTAGGTATGTTGGCCAATCTTACACAACCTTGCCGAAGTGCAGGGCTAAATTATCGCAACTTCCGGAAAAGAGGCGTACAACACGTGTCTCCTAACGAAGATATTGTCTCTAATCATATTAAACCTATCCCATCGAGCTGAATAGAAAAGGTTTTTAGTCGGTAGCATGCTGGGTTAAACAGAGTTATAGCACGGACCTCAGTGAAGAATTGTTGGTGGCGGGAGAAAGTGCTGCATATATAAATGTTGCTGTACAGTGTTTCCTACGTGCACTGCAGTCCTATATTTTTCTACAAATAAACAAAACATATGAACTGATGGCCACTTGCCATATATACACTAACCAGAACAATCAATACAATGTGAAATGATCAGAATAGTATATATAGTACAGGTTTAGGAACCTACTACGATGCCGTTAGCGAAAACACCTTACAGAAAATAAGAATAACTATAAACAGATACAGAAATTATAATTAGCGGGCCTAAGACCGTTACGGTGACTTTTGGTCATCGGGACCGTTTATACAGATACGATATAATTATCAAAGATGTAATTAACTGGATAATTAAAATGTCAAGTATAGTTACTTGAATAATCGGTAGCCATTCTTACGTCTGGGCTATCGTGTTATTGAAATTGATACGTCACCCTTGGCTTGACGTGAGTTGATGCATTCCCTGGAAGCTGGAAGGTTTCCGCATGCTGGTTTTCGCAAACAGGATTCCCGCAAGCAGCCCATGACGGGAGCGGATCGAACTCAGGACTGTAATCACAATATAGAATGTCTAATGAATAGTCAGCAAGAGATACAATAACATTACTGCTATGACGAAAGTTCCCGTACACCGATGGCACGGCTGGAAGTTGCCAACAGCCCGATCATGAGTGGGGGTTGTTGAATGCGGATGCAGATACATAACTAAGCTTAATGGTGCGGGATACGTTAGCCAGCTCTGAAGACATACCGGGCAAAGTTTACTTTGCTGAGGTCAAAAAGTTTAGATAAACCTGCACGACATCATGGCGGGGAAGGCTGAATAACCACTTTTTGGCGTGGCCGGCAGATCCGGCGAGTCATCCACCAAAGAACCTCGCTGCCTCTACATCTGTAGAATCACATTTTCAGGCCAGGAAAGGCCTCACCGCAAGTTCGTGTTCCGAGTTAGTTCTTGATATATTCGTGAACAATATCCAAAAGTTCCAAAAATGCTTCCGCAACATCGTGAGATACAAAATTGTTTTAGTGCAATGGGTTGGATTACTGCTGGCTACGGGAGAGAAACCGACAGAGACTGAAATGATCTGCGTAATGCCTGTCTTGCTGATTGTAGCTGACACAGGTCCAACCTAATCGGCCCCTGGCCGTGGATGCTCTCGAGCTCTGGATTTCGTCTCCTTTTATTCTACTCGTGACCTCATAGGCGCAAGCTCCAACCAATTATCGGTCGAGCAACAGCCAACCAGCGCTTAGCTAATAATAACGCAGTCCAATGTTCTAGAACATTCTAGATGTTCTGCGTACAGGTGATTATGACGTCACGGCAATACCTTGAAGATAATCAAAAGGGGGTTTCCGTGGATAACTCAGCCATTTCTTAACCGGTTTTGAAATGGTTTACGGATTTATAAAGCCCGTCGAATTCTGGTCTTGATTAATGCCAGATTCGGTGGGAACAAGTTATTAAAGAGGATTACATTGTACCTTCTCTGTACACTAAAAGCATCATCCTATCTTGGTCGTAAAATACGCACTCTGTCAAAATAGTATTAAGCGTGCGCATGTGCGCTACGCGCCCTAACGAACTTAGTCGTTTTTACAATGCGATCTCTCATAGGCCCATATAGGCTTATGGCTCTACCCAGGGGTGTGTGTTCTGGGAACGAAGCCAGGATGGGCGGTGCGTACCCAGCTTAGCTGGTACGGCCGGTACCTGGCCAGTCGATCCGCACTACAAATGGAGTTAACATCACAATACCCTATTCATAGATTGAGCGACCGGAGATATATTACTAAGCTCACGCTAATTACTTTGAAAGAATCTTGACAAAGAAATATAGCAAGTAGACCTACTTGTTAAACAGACTGTACAGTCAAAAGTGCTCTAGTGACAACCTGTATCTTGGGGCCACAAGATTGTGGTTCTTTAAAACAGATGATTGTATGAATATTATTAATTTTCCTGAAAATCACCATATTGATTAAGGCAGCAACACACCTATAGTCCAATTGTTTTATTAACCCTTTTATGCCCAAACCGGAAAAACAGCATTTGTCGTGGTCTTTAGAACTGTCCATTTGCAGACAGAGAGAAGAGGATCACTGAGCCAATGATTTCGGTGGTCTTGTGTGTACGGGTTAAAGGGTCAATACATTTGACAAGAGAATGGAGGCACCCATTCCTTACTAGTTAGGTGATCAAATTTATTATACTCTAGAGATACGTTGCTGTAGATTATCCCAGAAACAAATTAACTAAAATGTGTTGGTTTGCTAAGATATCAACTGACTTAAGCTAGACTAATTTCAAAATATGCATGATTTTGCAAACAATATGTATATATATATATATATATATATGTATGCATATGGCTGAGAGTTACATGTTAAGAAATTCAGAGTAAAATGTGTTTATTTCTAATTTCTAGCAACAGAAATGCCATTTTTATGATTTAACAAATAAGTTGGTTGAATATTTTGAAATTAATTTGACTGGTTGATGTGGCTGCTATTTGCAGCAGCTCCATCCTATTTTGAAAGAAATGCAAAATGAAAAAAGTAGTGCCTTTGAAAAAAACTGAAATGCATTTGAGAACGGAAATGCAAATGCAACCCTTTTTGTGCAAATGCAAATGCAAATGCAAATACATGAGATTCAAATGCATGTGCAAATGCAAATGCGTCAGAAATTTCATAATTGCATTTAAATGCAAATGCAAGTGTAAATGCATTCAAATGCAAATTCCGTCGTGTATCGCTATGTTTATGTGGTCCATGGGCTGGGCGTTATTGGTGACGGTATAGTAAATATAACCTGTGGCTTTGTCATTAAATTTTCTTCACTATTGCCTGTATTTTGCTGACCACATAAACACCTGCTCCACTCCAGATGACGACAATGTGGAAGATATGTCAGCTTTAGGCTGATCGTATTTCCTATTTGAGAAATCATTATTTTCCCCCCACTTATCCCGTGACGCCATAACGTCATAACGGCATACATATATGCACTGACAAGCGTGATTGGGTGATTTCCATCACAGATCTGAAGTATGGCTCAATGAAGGAGCATCGTAAGATAGTCGTCCATGCTCAGCAAGAATATTAACAAAATTGTGCAATTCGTGAATCCATTTCCTCACTCAATCATATGACGTCATAATGAACTACGTGACATGTATGCTGACGCCATAATCATGACGTCATGAATGAGTCAAAATAAAATAGTCCGTCTTTAACGCTTAATAGTCCGACACGTTGTACGAATTGTATGTCTTTACTATTTAATAAACATGCTGTTGAATATTTTGAAACGAATTTGACTGGGGCCTGTTGCTGACTATGGCAGCAACAGCACCCAGTCGAATTAGTTTCAAAATAGGAAACAGCTTATCTGAGAATTGATAGTCATGGATTTCGGGGATCGATAGGTCCCAACACGAGCTAAGAGTGTGTGGAGCTTAACTAGGGATGGGCGGTCCATTGAAGCGCCGAAGACGTAACAGCCACAACAGCATATATACGTGACCTTTGAACCCATGGTGAATATGTTCAGATTCAGATTCTTTATTCACACTCAGGCCGTTTTACACAGCATATGAGCAACATATAATATTGTATGTATGGCGGTAGCGAATATTTATCTATATAAATGGTAATAACCTGGTAGCAGCAGTAGTAGTAGTAGTAGTAGTGGTAGTAGTAGTAGTAGTAGTAGTAGTAGTAGTAGTAGTAGTAGTAGTAGTAGTAGTAGTAGTAGTAGTAGTCGTCGTCGTCGTCGTCGTCGTCGTCGTCGTCGTCGTAGTAGTAGTACTAGTAGTAGTAGTAGTAGTAGTAGTAGTAGTCGTCGTCGTCGTCGTAGTAGTAGTAGTAGTAGTAGTAGTAGTAGTAGTAGTAGTAGTAGTAGTAGTAGTAGTAGTAGTAGTAGTAGTAGTAGTAGTAGTAGTAGCAGCAGTAGTAGTAGTAGGAGTCCTAGTTTTCAAAGCGAACAGACGTGTTTTTTTAGCTCTAAGCTGTCTACTCGTATTACTAGGTTCTAGTATGCTTATGTATATATATTTTGTTCAGTTGGTTTTCTAATTGCATATAGTTTCCTTATTTCTTGTCAGTTTGTATATTTTTGATTGTAGGAAGTGGCAATCGTAACTTGAGTTTTCAGATTAAAAGCTGAAATCGCCTCAGTCGTTAGCCATTTTTGCTGATCAGTGAGCCCACTCGCTTCTCTTTTTCTCGTGGCCAGATTCAGGCCGTCTCAGTTGTTAATTTTGACTGTTCCTATTAGTAACAATGCTTTACCATGGTGAACTTTTATAGTTGGCATTTCGGCGGTCAAACCTTCTATTAATTAATCAATTTGTTAGTTCAGAGCGTTGACGATTTTAAGCTACACCAGTTAACTGAACATCGTTGACTAGAGTAGACTGACGAAATATACGGCTGTTAATATAGCCGGGTATTTGTCATGGGATCACACGTTCTAAAGGGGACACTAATTTATTGATGGTTAGCTCTTTGCGTGTGGTCCTATAACTAATTTATTAGTGTTAACTCTTTGAGTGTTGGTAATTCTGGTTAAAACTTGGCTTTCTATATATATATGACAATTAAATTAGTATGCTATACAAGTATCTAATTAATATCTTATATCTAATACAGTGAATTTTTCTTTAGCCTTATATTCACAAACCATTCAACAGAATAATAACATTTGTAAAGGCGGGTTTATACAGCTTAAACATGGCTTGGGCATATTATTTATACAGTTTTCACCAATATATAACATATTACCTATGGGGTGCATAATACCATACACTACAATTCGTAGATCTAATCATGCTGAAGTTTTCTAGGCATTTCTACCATATATAGAAACTATGACCGTGTTTGGATTTGACATGTTATTTCATGTCCTTGAAGCAGCTATTTCTTCTTAACCCTGATTATTGATTTCCAGAAAGCTATGCAAATCAGCTGTTGGGTATCCTGAGGCTAACTCGACTGGGCGCTGGTGCTGCCTAAGGCAGCAACAGCGCCCAGTCAAACCAGCCTCAAAACATCGAACAGCAATGTCTATTAAATAGCAAAGAATTACAAAGACATACAATTTATACAACGTGTCAGACTCTTTGAGATTTGATGACTGTTTATATGGAACCCTTTGTGACGTAATGATTGTGACGTCATCATACACGCGCTGGACTGATTATGACGTCATACTAGGTCAGATGATGAATGGATACTTTGGAAAGGTGAATTCGGACGTGTCAGACTATTAATCGTTTAAGACTGACTATATCGAGGCATTCATGGCGTCATGATTGTGACGTCATCTTACAGATTACGTAGTTGATTATGACGTCATATGATCAAGGGTTATACTTGGAAGGGTCCATTTTATCATGTATATATGTATACATCTTAAAGGTGCATATCCACAGCAGAATGCCCGAAAACAAATCTGCTAAAACCACGTGCTCCTAGCGGCCTAAACTGTGCACCCAGATGCACCGAAACGAAATAAATTCCAGCACACGATGATTTGACTACGCATATTAGTTAACCTAAATTTGTTTAAGCTGCCAAATTGAATTAGATGCACGAGTCTCCCATTCAAATTCACAACTAACGTTACGAAATTTATATATGGCAGTATAATGTTTATTTATACTGACCCGGCGTGTTATCGGACCATTATATTAACGTTTCTCCTGATAGGCTGTTTGCTTTAGTTATTTCCATTACGCTGGAATATCAAAGTGGCAACTAATTACAAACGTATCCTAAGCCTTAAAATAACAACAAAGGGATGGGGGTGTACTGCTATTGACGTATACCATGGGTTAAAGGACGGGGTTGGTGCGGAACCTACTGTTTTACATGGACTTATTAATGTCAGAAAAACGGTATGGAATGTTGCAGTGTCAAATGATGGGATCAAGGAAAGGCTTCTAGAAGATGTACTTATTGTAAAAGGCGAAGTTTGTAACGTAGAGGAAATTGAGTCAGATAGCTGGTTAGTGAACATGACAGTTCCATTAGAAATTCCAGATGACAGAATCATGAATGAACTCAAAAAGTATGGCAAAGTGCAAACGATTGAACGGGAATCGTATCCCTTTGAGAGAACGCTAGAAAATGGTGTAAGACGCATCTGATTTGATAAAGTGGATAGCCTTTTACCGAGCAGATTGACGCTTGATGGCAGCTTTGTGCCATTATGGTATAGAGGGTAAATTAAAGAATGCCGGATCTGCCTAAGTACTGACCATCTGGCAACAGATTGTCCCAATCGAAACAAATGTTTGCTCTGTGGTTCAGTTGACCATTTTAAATGGCGCTGTCCAAAAAATCAAAACAAGCCCTCAGTATCCGGAGATAATCGGCCATTAAAGGATACAACTGAGTCAAATGCTTCTGAAGCAATCGCTACGGAAGCTGTTTTCGAGATTCATGCCACTGAAAATGACACAAACAAATCATCAAATCCTGTTAAAGTAACTGCAGTTCATGAAATGCAAGTATTAGAGGAGGGTTTAACCCTAGGCCAAGAAAATAATCAAAATGCAGTGGAGCCAAACGTGGATGTAAAAGACACTCAGAAAAATGATGATCTTACAGAAAAGCCAGATTACAATTCCTTAGAAGGTGAATTAAAATTAGGACAGGAAAGATTTAGGACTCAGAAGACGGAAAGTTCAGTCGATTTTCCGCTAATCCCACTTGATTTAAGTCAACTTGAAGATATGGTAAATGCCGCTCCTACCAAATGTAACATAAGTGGCAATACGCGTCTTAAAGAAGACAATAGCTCAGAAGCTGAGATTGAGGAAAATGATATGGATGATGATACAATGTCAGTTGCAGAATCAGATGTGTTCATTCAAACACGGAGTTCACAGATGAAAGGTGAAATGGTAATGTACCTGATGAGAATGTGGTGAAGTGTTAGTGCCATATGTAACGGCGAGAGGCGTGAAATATCGTCTACTGCGCCATGATTCTAATATTTCCAAATATGAATATGTGTCTGTCGTAGGACTAGGAAACAGTGAATTCGCAGGAAAATTAGGTAAATGGTCTAAGAAACGAGCTAAAAAACGAATCAAGTTAATTTTATGATGGCGGTTGTAAACATCATTTTACAAATTCTGATTATCTGCACCATAAATTGCAGAGGATTAAACACCGAATAAAAGCAGTGCCACTTGCTTGAACGATTAGAAAATGAGAGGGCTGATATTGATTTTCTACAAGAGACCAAAATTAAAAAACCTGAAGTGTATGAATCTCACAAAGACATTTAAAAAGGATAGGTTTTTTTATTCTTTATCACTAGATAATAGTGCGGGAGCGGCCATTCTTATCCTGCCCGCTGTCTCAACTATATTGACGTTATATCGTCGTCATCAGATACAAATGGACGATAGATTTGTGTATCAATTGATGTACTAAACACAAGTTTAAATTTGATGTGCTTTTATGCACCAACCTCTCATCAATTTCGCCGTGAATTTCTAAATGATGTTTCCAAAATAGTTCAAGACAGAACGCCTGAAAACCTAATTATGAGCCGTGACTTTAATTGCATATTAGATGAGGCTAAAGACAGAAACTCTAGGTCTAATTGTAATGACACATCGCATAATATTTTGAAACTCATTTGTGAAAATAAAGGCTTGGTAGACACTTATCGAATTGAAAATCCAGAGGGCCAGGAATTTACTTGGTGTTCAACCGATGGTAGGTTAACTTCAAGGTTAGACAGGATCTATGTGGAACGTTCATTGAAAGGTTGCATATATAAAACTAACATAAAACCAGTAACTTTCTCTGACCACAATATGTTTTCCATCACATTAGACAATGCTGACTGAATCAAACGAGGAGATGGATTTTGGAGACTTAATGTAGAATTGCTACGAGATAGTTGCTATCGCAAATGTGTGGACAGTTGTTGGAGGCATTGGGATGAAAGACGAGGTTCGTATGAATGCATAACAGACTGGTCGGAAGATGCTAGATCAGACCTGGAATATATTTCAAGGCAGTATTCCATCAGGAAAGCACGAGAAATGCGAAAGCGTAAAAAGGCGCTTCAGAGGTCGTTGTGTAAAATTAATAAGAAAATTAATGATGGGAAATATAATTATTACGAACTATTAGTTAAATTAATAGGCAGACTAAATGAAATAGAGCAATATCAGTTTGATGGGGCCAAAATAAGGGCAAGAGCACAAATGCACACCGATGGCGAAAAGCATACACGGTACTTTTGTAACTTGGAAAAAGCAAGAGGTATAGAGAAATTAATACGCTCACTGAAGACTAATGATGGTGTATCAGTGTACTCAAATGCAGAAATGATGGAAACAGTATCCGAAAGCGACGAAACTGCAACTAGAGATGTTTAGCTAATGTAACGCAAAGACTTCCAGATTCGTGTCGCGAAACCTGTGACCAATCATTAACAATTGATGATTTGACAAAATCCCTCAAAGGTATGAAGTTAGAAACGTCTCCTGGATGCGACGGACTTCCAGTTGAATTTTATCAAACATTCTGGCACATATTTGGGCCAGTATTAGAAGAAATAGCAACCAGCATTTTTAAGCAAGGGCATCTCCCTCCATCGATGGCCCAAGCATATGTTCGGCTTATATACAAGAGGGGTGACAGAAATAAAATACAGTAATGTATACCAATCTCTCTTCTCTGCGTAGACTATAAGATTATTACTCGGGCACTAACACTAAAACTTGCCGCAGTCCTAAGCGAAGTCATTGATGATGATCAAACCTACTCTGTTCCAGGAAGATCAATATTAAACAGCACTTTGTTTATACGGGACCTTATTCAATTAGATGAAAAGGATTGTATCCCAGCAGCAATAATAGCACTTGATAATGAGAAAGTCCTTTGACAGACTTGAATGGGATTTCTTGTTTAAGTCTTTAGACCATATTGGCTTTGGTTCAAGATTTATTAAATGGGTAAATATTTTATATACTGATATAACAAGTTGCTATTTAGTAAACAATCAGCTATCCGAACCTGTAGTGTTGGAACGAGGTGTCAGACAGGGTGGCCCATTGTCCCCGCTTCTATTCGTCATAGCCATAGAATCGTTTGGGTCACATTGAGGCAACGCAATGACTTTCAGGGGATATGTGTACGTGATGTAGAAAGGCCACTAAAGGTTTCTCAATATGCAGCTGATACGACTGTGGTTGCGGGTAAAAATAAAGATTTTAGAATTTTAAATGAAGTATTAGTAGATTTTCAAAAGGCATCAGGGCTTAAAGTCAATAGAGGCAAATCTAAGGGTTTATTTTTGGGCGATTGGAAGGACAGAACTGACAATGTGATAGATATTAACTGGTCAAATGATGTCAAAAAGATTTTGGGTATTTGCCTTAGTAGAGAACAAGATGTATTACTAAACTGGGAAGAAAGGCTATCCAAGCTAAAGTGTGCATCAGTAAATTGAAAACGACGTCGCCTAACTGTCTTTGGCAGGACATTTGCCCTTAAAAATTTAATTTTATCTGGACTCTGGTATACCGCTTCTGTAGTTCATATGCCCAAATCAGTAGAGTCAAAGATCAACACATTGCTTTTGTCCTTCTTATGGGAGGACAAAGCCCATTTCGTATCGCAGTCTACCCTTACCAATGAAAAGCAGGACGGAGGCCTGGCTTTGGTTAATGTTTTAGCAAAGTGTGCTTCTTTAAAATTGAAATTCTTGAATAAGTTACTCACTTTCAAGGGCACTTCTATAAACGTACGTAGACCCATTTCCAGTAGAATGGTTATTTATGTGCAATAAACTGGCACCTAACCACCAAAAGATACCAAATGTATATAAAAACAGCTTGAAGCCTTAAAAATATTTACACGATCGATGCCACAACCCAATTATTGGGAAGATGCCTTAGAGTAACGTCTTTGGGGGCAGCGAGTTGATTCGTAATAATGATGTTGTATTATATTTGCCTTCTATGGCCGAAAATGGTATTCAATATTTACGTGACTTGGTAAATCCGAAATCTCGTAAATGGATTGCGATGCAGGATGTAGCAAGAACAACATCAATGAGACATATTGATGCTCAGTGCTTATTTGTTAGAATAAAGAATGCAATACCTGGTGTATGATTCAAATTGCATTAAGCACGTGGCAACAGAGATATGTTGCAACCAACATTAGTATTTAAGTCAGAACTTATAAAATACAACATGGCATCTAGAGACTGGTATAGAATTCTAATGCAAAGTCAGAGACAGACTCCTATTACGGTTAGGCATTGGAACAATTTTGGATGCATGCCAAAGAACTGGGAAATTCCTGGAAAACAATACATCTACCTTGTCTACCAGGAAACACACGGGACCTAGCATGGCGATTACTCCATCGAAGGTTATGTGTCGGCTATCTAACTTATATGTGTAAAATAACAAGTACAGACCGGTGCTTAACATGTAATACTGAGGAGGAAACGATATACCATCTATTTACTCAGTGTCGCATAACTACAAGATTTTGGGTATATATCAATATGCTCCTTGCTAAATTTGGAACCAAATATGTGGAATTAATGGCTTCTTCTTTATGTTCAAAGATTTCTCAACTATCGGACGAATCATTAATAGCAAGGAGAAAGAATTGTTAGTAACCCTGTTATATGTAGGAGTGTGGGCCATTTGGAAGCATCGGTGTTCAGAGGCCAGAGATAAAACAGGCAACAACCATCAAAGAGCCATACAATACGCCTGATAACTAATGGATGAAATGTGGGCGCCATTGATGTATATCACGGCTTAAAATATATCATCGGCGCTGGTCCCATGTATTTAAGGGGCTAATTAACATCAAGAGAAATCTATGGCATGCCACATTAGCAAATGAAACCGTTAAAGAAAAACTATTAGAAGATGGGATGGCTGTGAATGGAGAAGCCTGTAAGATCCAAGAGGTAGATAGCGTCAGGTTGTTGGTTAAGGTGAAAGGTCCCTTAGAAATCTCGAATGATCGGATTAATGCAGAATTGGCCAATTATGGCCTGGTAGTTTCTATCGAAAATGAAACATACCAGTTTGATAGATCATTAGAGAATGGAATCCGGCGGGTTTGGATGAAGGATATTGTCAAGCCGCTTCCAGGCACACTGTCTATCGACAATACCTTATTCTTGCCGGTGTGGTTTAGGGGACAGGTTAAGACGTGTCGGATATGTGGCAGCACTGATCATTTGGCCAGTACATGTCCACAGACGGGCATATGCTTGATTTGCAGTGCCACAGACCATTACAAATGACGCTGTCCACAGGCAGTAAATAAACAGGCAGGTAGGCGAAGCGTGGATGCGACTGAACCCAAAACATGCCAAGAGCCGGAATCAGTCACTGTCGTGGAAACTCACCAACTATCCAACACTGTCGTTGTTGTGATGTCTGACGCAATTGAAGTAATAGAGGAACCTTTGACTCAGACGCCTGTACCCAATACCAGGGATGCGGACGCATTCTCTGATCCGACAGTCTGCCACCAGGACAGACTAAACCCATATCGCAGTCTACTAAAGGCGTTGATAGTTCAATGTTGTCTCATCTACTAACATTAACTGGCACGCTTAAAGATGGGAAAGAGATCACTGTCGATTTTGTAGATGACAACAAGTAAGAAAATGTCAATCATAACGAGGCTAACAATGTCGAGAACAAATCCACACTGAAGCGTCAAAAGGATGATTCTAGTTCTGATTCTGAATTAGAAGATTCTCGAGATATGTCTTTTGACTATGATGACAGTGTCTTCATTGCAGAGTGTAATACTTCGGTTAATACACAGGCTTCTCAGAGCAGTGAAATGGCCCTTTATCGGCCAGAAACAGGACAGGTGTTGATGCCCTACATCACCAAAAATGGTGTGAGGTATCGACATTTGCACACTGACTCTGACATCTCGAGGTATCAGCACCTTAAAATTGTTGATTTAAAGCGGTCTGAGTTTAATGAGAAGCTAGGCGAGTGGGTGAAAAATATATTAGCAAGAAAAACAAATCCAATTAAGAAATGGCGTGTTTGCACAATTTCTTACTAATGATGCTAATATGCATACTTAACTGCTGAGGATTAAATAACGAGATTAAACAACGGGTTTTGCTTGAAGATTTGAAGGATAAAAATATTGACATTATCATTTATCATGTTGCAGGAAACAGAGATACAATGCCCAGGAGGTTTATAGAAATTTAAACATTTGTCAAATGCGAATAATTTTATTCAGTCGCCACAGAACCATGTGCAGGTGTTTTTATCGTGTTCCTGTCTAAATGTTTAAGTTCTGTGAATATTATTAATTCATCTTCAGACACAGGTGGGCGTTGGGTTAAGATCGTTATTGATATAGTGGGATCAGTTTATACACTGCTGTCTGTTTATGCACCAGCTACCCACACACAGAGATGCCACCAATAACTTTCAGACTAATTGTTTTCAAAATATTCAACTGGTTCAGAAATATAACCCCTGGAATATGTCGTCTGAATACCCCAGTCAGACGGTTAAATATTGACGCATTTCTCCTATCCAAGAAGGCTGCAGTGATTTATTATCCAATTTTCAATTGTCTGAGTCAAAGTAAACCATACAACTAACATATTTCGAAACTAATGTGAATGAACTGTATTGTCGTTTTAGGCACCAACATCTTTCAGTTAATTTAGTTTAGAAATACCCAACATGATAATTATTGCATAATAAAGAATAAAGTATTGCCTCTACATGACATAACACAGTATCATTTGAGGAGACTAAACGCCAGCGACCAGAGCTGGACATAAACACGATGTTACAAAACAATCAAGAACAACTCAGAGGTTCCAATACCTCGTCTTCAGTCTTTGTCACGGTGCGAGGTTTCGGATTTTTCGGATTTATTTTTGTATTTTTCGGGTTTTACGGGATTTCTTGAAGTTTCGGAGCATGGCAAAAGTTGTGTCCCGTAAGAATATATCCCTGGTTAATTTTCTAGCCAAATCGGACCAGCAGTTTCCCAGATATCCATAGCAGTGGAGTGGCAGAATCTAGAAATGTGACGGTGACAGGCAAAGCTTAGTACAATGTTAGTTGCATTGTATATGTCATTGGGAACATCAATAGGCCGGATGATACCTTCGTCTTTCAATCGGGTTACGTTGGGGTCAAAATTAGGTCATGGCATTCATTCACCAGCAGCATTCGTAAAAAATAGTAGCACGTCTCGTGATTTCATGATGGGCTAAAACAAAATTTGGCAAATATGCCCTTAGTGACATTATCTATTAGATGGATGAACATGGAGTGAATGCATCCCAAAATACTAGAGTTATAATAAGTCGGTAACACGACGGCAGATGCATGCTACAGTACTATGTATGCTTTTATAAGTCTTATAATTATTATTATTATTATCTCGGTGCCTTTATATAGTTAGTTATTTATATACCGTATATGTTATGTCTATGACATAGCGTGGCAAGGCCGTACGTCTTACTTATTTCAAGACCTTGGTTGGCACCATTTATACAATTCGATAACGACTGCGGGTGGACTGCTAACTATCGATAGCAGCAGTGTCTCGCTCGAGTGTACGGAAATTAAATCAATTTACAGGTGCCTGTGTGGAATAGATAAATGCGGTTACGGCTGTCCATATATTCCAGATAATGCAGCTTACTGGGCCGATGCTACACAGATACCGCGCCAAAACATCCAGTATCGGCCCGGTATCGGCACCGCATCGGCCCAATAGGCTGCGTTATCTGGGAAAAGGACATCAATTGATGCCTGAGAATCGATATGAAATATCGGAATCTGAATTTCCAGAATATAAATTGCAACGTACCTATGTCGGTAAGATGTTGAATATTTTGAACTGGTGCAGCTGGTGCTGCCTATTACAGCACTAATTTGATTGGGATCTGTTGTCGCCTACGGCAGCAGCAGCTCTCAGTCAAAATAGTTCCAAAATAAAACAAGAAAATGTTTATTAAGTTGAAAATTCACCATACCATACAGTTCATACACTCCGTGACGGAGATTTGCGTCATTTTCATTGTGACGTATTTGAGTACGACGTCAGATACTTGAGTCACGTCTTTGTGAGACGCATTGTAGATCAAAGCATTATTTGCCATAGCTGATGTCACTGCCTATTATGGTCAATACCTGTTTTGAGCCAAGGATGATGGCTCGCCAACGGATCAAAGTGACTGACAACATTTCTAACAGCGTTGCGATTCATTGGCTGAACTATGGCCACTGTTTGCTTGCACAATACAGCAGTCCCTTATAAACAGCTATCAGTAAACAATTCTCACACTCAATGCTTCCTAGACAAAGTATCGAATTAGAAAGTCGGAAGACTTTGACGCGAAAACTGAGCTGCGGTATTTAAACTGTTGGTGTTTGTGCTGGTGTTATCATAAGTGACAACGCAGGTTTTGGGGCTGATTTGTATTTAGTAATAGGTTCCAATCGAATTAGTTTCTAAACTTTCGACAGCGTTCTCTCTCTCACCATCTCTCTCTCTCTCTCTCTCTCTCTCTCTCTCTCTCTCTCGCTCTCTCTCTCTCTCTCTCTCTCTCTCTCTCTCTCTCTCTCTCTCTCTCTCTCTCTCTCTCTCGCCAGCCATTCTAGTGGTAAATTGTCAAAAAGTCTTCTCTTGGCCAGAAAATTGACATTTTCTATCAGAAATTTGAAATGTTTTTTTTAACTTGATGGTTAAAGGTGTAAGACTTTACAGCTATAAATGCGTGTATGCGAAGATGTGTGTGCGTACGGCTCTCTGATTACCATGGTTCGATACGACAAGGTACCATTTATTTTACAGGATGCTACAGTGAATAGTTCATTAGCATCCATAGTAAGATATCACGTGATAATCATCTTCAATTCTCAGCACGACTGCAGAGTTGATTAAGCCATGAGTGCGGGCCACGATTGCCAGCACTCACATTTAATGACACAGCCACGGCACGTACTGGCCTACAATACATCTTAGAAATAACGTAATATGCTTCTAAATAAAATAAAACGTAATGTTGAATATTTTGAATTAATTTTATTGGAAGCCATTGCTGCTTAAGACAGCAATGCCAATCAAGTTAAGTCCAAAATATTTATCAGAACATGTTCTAAATCGTGTTCAGATTTGGACAAATAAGACGTTTCTGTTATTATTTTGGAACTTATTTATAGGGTGTACTGTACTGTACGCTGTTTGTAATATATACCTGCTGAATGCTTGTCTTATTGAAAAAAGAACATTGTTACGCAAAGCTGTTGCTATAATCGCATAACAAACTATGTTAGAAATAATTAAGTTTTACTACCTTAGTAGTTTAAATGGTTGCCAATCAGCGTGATTGATACCGATGGTATCCATACAGTGAAGTTGGTGGATCCAGAATTGTTCACGATACTTGCGGGGAGCCGTTGCTCCTGTGCTATCGGGGTCATGGCGGAGTACTTCTATGATCCTATAGTTTAAGGAACAGTGAGTAGTGAGATTAAAGTGAATAGCGACAGGTGTGTCTTTTTTGTTCTTAATGTCCCTAAAATGTTCCTTAATACGTACTTGGAAATCACGTTTTGTTTCTCCCACGTACTGTTTATAACACTTGTTGCATGTTAGTACATAGATAACATTGCTTGTTTGACAAAATGTTTTTGTTCTTATGTTAGAAATAATCCTCATTTCGCTCACACAATGCAATGGACCTTTCTAGTTTATCCACCAATCTTATGGCGTCATACTCAAGGACGTGACGTGTAGGTTGACGTCAAAATCAATTACGCCATGAATGACGTAGATAAGCTCGTAACGAACAATTACTTGATGAGGGATAAACGTTGCTGGACGAATTGTGTGTCTGTACTATTAAATTAACATTCTGTTGAATATTTTGAAACTAATTAGCAGCATCAACACCCGATCAAATTAGTTTCCAAATATTCAACAGCCTATTCGTATAGTTTTCTGGAAATTGATATTCAATGAGTTCAGGGATCGATCGATCTCAGCCCGGGAGAGGTTTGTATGTGGAGCTTCGAAAGCGATGGGATGGGAATAGCTAAAATTGGATTCCTCCCATTATGGCTTATGATTAAGAAGAATGGACTGGGGGGAAACTAACGGTTTTGGCTGAGCACATATTTTAAAAGTAATGTGACTTAGTGGGGTTGCCGCCGTAGCAACAACACAACAGCGCCCAGTCAAATTAGTTTCAAAATATTCAACAGCTTACATGTAAAATTACTGGAAATTGAGATTCACGCAGTGCAGGGATCGATCGACCACACCACGGGCGAATCGTGGGCGAAGCTTAGCTAGAGATGGTTTGGGGCATAGCTAAAACTAACTTGCGTTCCGTAGGGAAAACGTTTCAAAACATTTTGCTAATCTGCAAACTATTGACAATCTGCTGTTTTCGCATTAGTTACATCATATAATATACAAAACGAGAAAAGCCGATTTTTGCACGTGCAGGGATTCTGGAGCGGATTCAGCCATTTCCAATAAATATGTTAAGTTTATTTTTAACCTCTCATTGTGTCATCTTAACTTTTCAATGGTCAAGACCGCCAAAAAACAGAGTGTGTAGTGGCCTCGAGGAATGTCCATTTCTTCATCCAAGAGAATATGATGTTGACAATTTATCACTGCAATAACTGGCTCGGTAACAGATGCAGTCATTCCAGTTGTAAATTGCTAAAAAAAATAGTCTTATCGTGGCCGGCAAACGGACAATGACCAAATACCAGCGCAGACGCCAATATTTTATGCAAAACATTGTTAAGAACAATGTTTCGCAGAAAAAGTGGGTCGTCTGCGCTAAAAAAAATCCATCGAAGCATTGTTCGCCAACAATGTTTCTGATATTAAACATCGTTCTCTCGTGTGCGGTGCCCAGCGAAACACTGTTGGCCGTCTGCGGTGTTTGCTAACAAAGTTACACAATTCTTTTTATCATTGACTAATCAGTGTTCACCCTACGCTCATGTGATTCAAAATAGCGGCTCACATCATGGATGAAGGCGAACATGTGGAGTCTGATGATTTTTTCTGGTCAAGAGAGAAGGAAGAACTTGTTGCCAAATTGTTGCACGTGTGCGGCTCAAGATAAACATTTACACGAAACAATGTTTTTGTTGGAAGTCGGAAAATGTTGGTCGTCTGCGCCCCGCTTTAGCAAATATTTAGATTTCCTAGACAATTAACCTCATAATCATCAAGCCGCTCAAAAGACCAACTGTTAAAAAATATTTTCCGAAATTCCAGTGGTAAATTTACAAAAAAAACAGTTATCTTGCCCAGCAAATGGTCATCCACTGAGCAAATATTGGAATTTTCTAAACAAATAAAGGGTTAATTGATAAAAGTGGCATTTTGAGCTCTTTGAGGCGCTGTTGACACAAGAGGGGTTAATAGCAGATAAGGTCACATTTGAAAAAATCTGTCTAATGTGGTAACAGATAACGATTGGAGAGAGGATATACTGTTTTCTTGGGGGTAGGCGGTGGTGACGAGCGTGCCTTCTCACACCATATCTATATAGCGGGGCTGTTTATAGGTAGACATGATGATGTGTGTAAGGTGTGCTGCAATGGAATCAAAATCACATGTATGCTTGACGAGTTCGATGTTGATACCATTTGGTACACAGACGTGACCATCCCGTTGTTAGGTGCTGCAGGGGTCTTGGTTGACAGTGAAATGGGTACATTGTTTCATCTCATTGTCCGTAAACTGATCTTTGAATTATTTCCTGGTTGTCTCGACTTTCCCTGGCTCGAGCTGATGAAGCCTCCATCAGAGTTCTCTACAGGTTGTGATTGCTGTGGTGTGTCGGCTCTTAATGCCCGCATCTGTTCTGCACTTTTGATGGCCAGTTCTTCCGAACATTCAATGACTTGGTACAGGATAATGTTTAAGTTCTTAAGTAAGTGATGTTTTCGTTCTGACAGTTTTGGTGTATGCATTTTTCTGTTTCTCACAGAGCTTTTACATAAGAGGATGTTCAGTATTGGATCTGTTCAGGTTGGTGTTTTTGGTTGAACTGATATTTTAGCAGCTGATATCTCTACACATTAGATACTTTTGCCCAGATATTGATCTGCTTCACAACTTTCCAAGTTTATCTAGCCATCATAGGGCAGCATAATCAACTACGTGATGTGTAGGATGACGTCATAATCATGACGCCATCAATGATTAGATATAGTCCGTCTTTAGCACTTAATAGTCCAACATGTTGTACGAATTGCATGTCTTTGCCATTTAATAAACATGCGTTTGAATATTTTGAAACTAATTTGAATGGGCGCTGTTGCTGCCATAGTTTCAACATATTCAACAGCTTACCTGCATAGTTTTCTGGAAAGTGATAGTCAAGGAGCTCAGAGATTGATCGATCCCAACACGAGAGTGGTGTGGGCGGAGCTCAGATAGAGATGGGCGGGCATAGCTAAAACTGGAAAGGTCTATTCAGATCCAGTTCGAATATCAGCTCAGTTAGTATTTCTCTATATGAGGTCTGGATGGCATGGTCGTTACATAGTTAGCCACAACATGGTGGTTTTAAAAGACACATAATTCGTCAGGCCACGCATATTATAAAATCGCCATTTTGTGAGCCCCCAAAGCAACAATCTATTGCATTATGTAGCAACACATGATTGCTATTTTCTGGTGCCTGGGGTCACCATAATAGACAGGTGTGTGTATGCACAGTTACTATGTTCTGCTCAAATTGGATCCTCCGCCATCATTGAAGTAGTAGCGCAATAATATCTAGAATTGTGATTATCATACGTACAGGGGCACGTACGTGCGCACGCACATACGAACGCACATATGAATCTCCCGATCAAACTGACTATGCAGAAATCGGTAAACATCACCGTAACATGATCATATGAAATATGTCTGGTAAATACCAAATAGCTATTCTGAAATTCTAAAAAAGCAAATGCACCTGTGACAGAATTCCCAGATAATGCAGCTTACTGCGACACTGCTAGGCCGATACCATGCCGATACTCGTCCCACTAAGCTGCATTATCAGCTTATGTTCTTTTGGTGAGGGGTTCCATACTAACATACAGAGGACGTAGTACAGGCAACAGTGACGTAATTGTGAGATCTGGCTGCATGAATACAAATTACTACTACTACTGCTACTACTACTACTACTACTACTACTACTACTACTACTACTACTACTACTACTACTACTACTACTACTACTACTACTACTGCTGCTGCTGCTGCTGCTGCAGCAGCTGACACTGCTACTACGACTACGACTACGACTACGACGACCACGATCCCAACAACGACGACGGCGGCGGCGGTGATGGCGATGACGATGATGAAGAATGCGGGTTGGGGATGAGGAGGATGAGCATTGAGGAATAGGATTACGACGAGGACGAGGATGGCGAATGTATTTATCTATAGCCCGTAAAAGCGGGTAATTTCCCAACCATGCATGAGTGGTTGTCATAAGCCATGAGCTCTCTTTGTCAGCTTTATTTTCCTCTAACAATATAACTGGTTGGCTGTATTTTATGTCTGATTAGACCATCACTCGATAGCGTGTAGATACATATTAAATAGAGATTAAATTGCTGCCATAATAGATAGAATATAAATATTTTATATGCAAATTTATGGTGCGGATGATTGCTATGTTGACAAGAAACAATGATAGGCACCCCGGGAATGTATCAACAAAGGCACCCCGGGAAGTGACAATCAAGCGTGGAAAATTAATCCCATTATCTATGTAAGCGAAAATAAGTGACATGGCAACACAAATTATTTATCTTAAAGTGCATTGGCTACAAATCTATACATAGCCCATACGCATTAGTTACGCGTTCTTGCAAGATATAAAGATAATTTTGAGGAATTGAAATTCTCCTAGTATTTAATCTGAAAAAACATTTACATCTTAGTATCGGGGGGGGGGGGGGCATTGAGAAGTGAAGGGAGAGCAGAATCTTGGGTTCATTGGAACTCGCTGTGTAACAGGAAATATCGCCTTCCCGTCCCTTTGGAAGTTGTTGATTCGTGGCTCTATAATCCCCAATGGAAGCCAAGATGCAAATATTTGATGCTACAAGTGTTTCCATAATGCTATGCAATTGCAACAGCTTGGCAGTTCCAAAGTCCATGTTGAATAAACTTGATGCATGCCACCACAAACATCTGCGAGCCACGACGAGTAATCGCTGGCCAATTAAATGCGGCACTCTACAAACTGTGTAGCGCGGAGTAATCCTATCTGTTAAGGCCTGATTCCATTACAGCGGATTACCGTCGCGGAAACTGCGACGATAAACCGCGTGAGATTGGATTAATGATATTCTATAGAACTGATTCCACTAGGGCGGCGCTGTGAAAACCACTAAATATCCACGCTGCGGCTCCGCCAGGCATTAAATTTGGAATGCCAAAATAGCAATCTGAGCGGTATTCCGACGCGGTTTTGTATATCATCAACCAATGGAATATCATAATTAGCGATGAAATCATAGCTTTGATATAGATGTCAGAAAAATTCCCGACTACATGTACATTCACTTAGTAAAATGGCAGACAACGTAGAACGTTTGGTTTACGAAATTGAGAAGAACCAGTGTATTTACAATACATCTTTACCCGAATACAAATATGTCGGTAAGCTCAGAATCTGAGTCGTCAGCCATGTTGAGATGAAGGCTCTTGAATTATCAAATGAATGACATGCAAAAAGCAATTCGGTACAGTTGTACGATTTCCCGCTCTAATGGAAACAATATATCGCGTTCAGACCGCTGCAGATTTCCGCTGCGGTAAATCGTGGCGGTTTTGCCGCCACGGTAATCCGCTGTAGTGGAGCCAGGCCTTTAGGGTAGCTCTATATCGATGGTCTATGTTACACCATGTTCTGCGAATGCCAGAAAATACGCCTTCTCCGAAAGCATTAGTATTTGCAGTCATATTGAAGATTTTGGCTCTCTTCAGGAACTTCTTCTTGTTTAATTAATGATGATGATGTTATTCTTCACCGCTACCAGTAGCTGACCAGCGTTACTGCGACAACGACTACTGGTACCGACGAAGGATGACGGCAGTCAGGCTCGCCTCGTCTGACAGATGGTGAAGTGACGATATTACTTTAATGACTGCCGGGCCTATCTGACTATTTGGATCTCCAAGTAAGGATTGGGTGACGCTCCCAGTTCACGACTAGATTCCTAACTTCTAAATTACTGACGAAAGACCATCTCTATACCAGGGGCATCCAGATAAAACGAATGCTAAAATAAAACAATCAATAATATTACAACTTAAACAGTCAAAAACAGTCAACACAGTGATTCCGAAGAAAACAGCAATACAATCATTAACAGTGTGGAATTAATAATACAATAATCAATCATCGAACTATAATAGAGATAAATAAACAGTTAAACAAAACAGTACGATCAACAAATCAGATAGAGTCTATATAATCTCATACATTATTGAAGGTATATCCACATGGATACCGGCGGTGGTATCCGCGTATATGTCCACATCTTCCCAGCCATCTGCCGTGGGGTCCATAGTCCCATGGTTCACGTTTGGCGGGCCCCCCCATGTTAGGCACATCCGTCGGACATTGCAACGCTGCAGGTCGTTGCGACCGACGAAACCAGGAAGATCCAGGACTTCGGAATCCGGGCCGCATGTGGCTTTCGTGACAAACACATCGACATAAAGTTCAGGATTCCACATTTATATAATATAAACACAATTACAATAATAGTGACCACAGAAGCCACAGAATACGAGAACAATGAGTGAACACCGGTGCTTTCAACCATTGCTGGGTCGGCTTCTGATAATGGTGCTAAGTGCACATACTTTGTTTTTCGTAAATGGTCCCTTTTTCGACCTTGAAATGGTTCACAATTAAAGACTGATTTAGCACACCGGCCACATCCAACATTGGGACATCCACAGCTAGGCTGATTCGACTATAAGACCGTCTGTAAGTCTGTATATGTTCAAATCGCCAACCCTTTCCACTATAACACACTCACTAGACATTAAAGCATACAAACCATTTGACATGTCACATCGGTCAGTCAACCATCCTCCAC
>CM067365.1:67851627-67899453 GCA_034401795.1 Chaetoderma sp. LZ-2023a
TAGAATTGCTACGAGATAGTTGCTATCGCAAATGTGTGGACAGTTGTTGGAGGCATTGGGATGAAAGACGAGGTTCGTATGAATGCATAACAGACTGGTCGGAGATGCTAGATCAGACCTGGAATATATTTCAAGGCAGTATTCCATCAGGAAGGCACGAGAAATGCGAAAGCGTAAAAAGGCGCTTCAGAGGTCGTTGTGTAAAATTAATAAGAAAATTAATGATGGGAAATATAATTATTACGAACTATTAGTTAAATTAATAGGCAGACTAAATGAAATAGAGCAATATCAGTTTGATGGGGCCAAAATAAGGGCAAGAGCACAAATGCACACCGATGGCGAAAAGCATACACGGTACTTTTGTAACTTGGAAAAAGCAAGAGGTATAGAGAAATTAATACGCTCACTGAAGACTAATGATGGTGTATCAGTGTACTCAAATGCAGAAATGATGGAAACAGTATCCGAAAGCGACGAAACTGCAACTAGAGATGTTTAGCTAATGTAACGCAAAGACTTCCAGATTCGTGTCGCGAAACCTGTGACCAATCATTAACAATTGATGATTTGACAAAATCCCTCAAAGGTATGAAGTTAGAAACGTCTCCTGGATGCGACGGACTTCCAGTTGAATTTTATCAAACATTCTGGCACATATTTGGGCCAGTATTAGAAGAAATAGCAACCAGCATTTTTAAGCAAGGGCATCTCCCTCCATCGATGGCCCAAGCATATGTTCGGCTTATATACAAGAGGGGTGACAGAAATAAAATACAGTAATGTATACCAATCTCTCTTCTCTGCGTAGACTATAAGATTATTACTCGGGCACTAACACTAAAACTTGCCGCAGTCCTAAGCGAAGTCATTGATGATGATCAAACCTACTCTGTTCCAGGAAGATCAATATTAAACAGCACTTTGTTTATACGGGACCTTATTCAATTAGATGAAAAGGATTGTATCCCAGCAGCAATAATAGCACTTGATAATGAGAAAGTCCTTTGACAGACTTGAATGGATTTCTTGTTTAAGTCTTTAGACCATATTGGCTTTGGTTCAAGATTTATTAAATGGGTAAATATTTTATATACTGATATAACAAGTTGCTATTTAGTAAACAATCAGCTATCCGAACCTGTAGTGTTGGAACGAGGTGTCAGACAGGGTGGCCCATTGTCCCCGCTTCTATTCGTCATAGCCATAGAATCGTTTGGGTCACATTGAGGCAACGCAATGACTTTCAGGGGATATGTGTACGTGATGTAGAAAGGCCACTAAAGGTTTCTCAATATGCAGCTGATACGACTGTGGTTGCGGGTAAAAATAAAGATTTTAGAATTTTAAATGAAGTATTAGTAGATTTTCAAAAGGCATCAGGGCTTAAAGTCAATAGAGGCAAATCTAAGGGTTTATTTTTGGGCGATTGGAAGGACAGAACTGACAATGTGATAGATATTAACTGGTCAAATGATGTCAAAAAGATTTTGGGTATTTGCCTTAGTAGAGAACAAGATGTATTACTAAACTGGGAAGAAAGGCTATCCAAGCTAAAGTGTGCATCAGTAAATTGGAAACGACGTCGCCTAACTGTCTTTGGCAGGACATTTGCCCTTAAAAATTTAATTTTATCTGGACTCTGGTATACCGCTTCTGTAGTTCATATGCCCAAATCAGTAGAGTCAAAGATCAACACATTGCTTTTGTCCTTCTTATGGGAGGACAAAGCCCATTTCGTATCGCAGTCTACCCTTACCAATGAAAAGCAGGACGGAGGCCTGGCTTTGGTTAATGTTTTAGCAAAGTGTGCTTCTTTAAAATTGAAATTCTTGAATAAGTTACTCACTTTCAAGGACACTTCTATAAACGTACGTAGACCCATTTCCAGTAGAATGGTTATTTATGTGCAATAAACTGGCACCTAACCACCAAAAGATACCAAATGTATATAAAAACAGCTTGAAGCCTTAAAAATATTTACACGATCGATGCCACAACCCAATTATTGGGAAGATGCCTTAGAGTAACGTCTTTGGGGGCAGCGAGTTGATTCGTAATAATGATGTTGTATTATATTTGCCTTCTATGGCCGAAAATGGTATTCAATATTTACGTGACTTGGTAAATCCGAAATCTCGTAAATGGATTGCGATGCAGGATGTAGCAAGAACAACATCAATGAGACATATTGATGCTCAGTGCTTATTTGTTAGAATAAAGAATGCAATACCTGGTGTATGATTCAAATTGCATTAAGCACGTGGCAACAGAGATATGTTGCAACCAACATTAGTAATGCAAAGTCAGAGACAGACTCCTATTACGGTTAGGCATTGGAACAATTTTGGATGCATGCCAAAGAACTGGGAAACTCCTGGAAAACAATACATCTACCTTGTCTACCAGGAAACACACGGGACCTAGCATGGCGATTACTCCATCGAAGGTTATGTGTCGGCTATCTAACTTATATGTGTAAAATAACAAGTACAGACCGGTGCTTAACATGTAATACTGAGGAGGAAACGATATACCATCTATTTACTCAGTGTCGCATAACTACAAGATTTTGGGTATATATCAATATGCTCCTTGCTAAATTTGGAACCAAATATGTGGAATTAATGGCTTCTTCTTTATGTTCAAAGATTTCTCAACTATCGGACGAATCATTAATAGCAAGGAGAAAGAATTGTTAGTAACCCTGTTATATGTAGGAGTGTGGGCCATTTGGAAGCATCGGTGTTCAGAGGCCAGAGATAAAACAGGCAACAACCATCAAAGAGCCATACAATACGCCTGATAACTAATGGATGAAATGTGGGCGCCATTGATGTATATCACGGCTTAAAATATATCATCGGCGCTGGTCCCATGTATTTAAGGGGCTAAGTAACATCAAGAGAAATCTATGGCATGCCACATTAGCAAATGAAACCGTTAAAGAAAAACTATTAGAAGATGGGATGGCTGTGAATGGAGAAGCCTGTAAGATCCAAGGGGTAGATAGCGTCAGGTTGTTGGTTAAGGTGAAAGGTCCCTTAGAAATCTCGAATGATCGGATTAATGCAGAATTGGCCAATTATGGCCTGGTAGTTTCTATCGAAAATGAAACATACCAGTTTGATAGATCATTAGAGAATGGAATCCGGCGGGTTTGGATGAAGGATATTGTCAAGCCGCTTCCAGGCACACTGTCTATCGACAATACCTTATTCTTGCCGGTGTGGTTTAGGGGACAGGTTAAGACGTGTCGGATATGTGGCAGCACTGATCATTTGGCCAGTACATGTCCACAGACGGGCATATGCTTGATTTGCAGTGCCACAGACCATTACAAATGACGCTGTCCACAGGCAGTAAATAAACAGGCAGGTAGGCGAAGCGTGGATGCGACTGAACCCAAAACATGCCAAGAGCCGGAATCAGTCACTGTCGTGGAAACTCACCAACTATCCAACACTGTCGTTGTTGTGATGTCTGACGCAATTGAAGTAATAGAGGAACCTTTGACTCAGACGCCTGTACCCAATACCAGGGATGCGGACGCATTCTCTGATCCGACAGTCTGCCACCAGGACAGACTAAACCCATATCGCAGTCTACTAAAGGCGTTGATAGTTCAATGTTGTCTCATCTACTAACATTAACTGGCACGCTTAAAGATGGGAAAGAGATCACTGTCGATTTTGTAGATGACAACAAGTAAGAAAATGTCAATCATAACGAGGCTAACAATGTCGAGAACAAATCCACACTGAAGCGTCAAAAGGATGATTCTAGTTCTGATTCTGAATTAGAAGATTCTCGAGATATGTCTTTTGACTATGATGACAGTGTCTTCATTGCAGAGTGTAATACTTCGGTTAATACACAGGCTTCTCAGAGCAGTGAAATGGCCCTTTATCGGCCAGAAACAGGACAGGTGTTGATGCCCTACATCACCAAAAATGGTGTGAGGTATCGACATTTGCACACTGACTCTGACATCTCGAGGTATCAGCACCTTAAAATTGTTGATTTAAAGCGGTCTGAGTTTAATGAGAAGCTAGGCGAGTGGGTGAAAAATATATTAGCAAGAAAAACAAATCCAATTAAGAAATGGCGTGTTTGCACAATTTCTTACTAATGATGCTAATATGCATACTTAACTGCTGAGGATTAAATAACGAGATTAAACAACGGGATTTGCTTGAAGATTTGAAGGATAAAAATATTGACATTATCATTTATCATGTTGCAGGAAACAGAGATACAATGCCCAGGAGGTTTATAGAAATTTAAACATTTGTCAAATGCGAATAATTTTATTCAGTCGCCACAGAACCATGTGCAGGTGTTTTTATCGTGTTCCTGTCTAAATGTTTAAGTTCTGTGAATATTATTAATTCATCTTCAGACACAGGTGGGCGTTGGGTTAAGATCGTTATTGATATAGTGGGATCAGTTTATACACTGCTGTCTGTTTATGCACCAGCTACCCACACACAGAGATGCCACCAATAACTTTCAGACTAATTGTTTTCAAAATATTCAACTGGTTCAGAAATATAACCCCTGGAATATGTCGTCTGAATACCCCAGTCAGACGGTTAAATATTGACGCATTTCTCCTATCCAAGAAGGCTGCAGTGATTTATTATCCAATTTTCAATTGTCTGAGTCAAAGTAAACCATACAACTAACATATTTCGAAACTAATGTGAATGAACTGTATTGTCGTTTTAGGCACCAACATCTTTCAGTTAATTTAGTTTAGAAATACCCAACATGATAATTATTGCATAATAAAGAATAAAGTATTGCCTCTACATGACATAACACAGTATCATTTGAGGAGACTAAACGCCAGCGACCAGAGCTGGACATAAACACGATGTTACAAAACAATCAAGAACAACTCAGAGGTTCCAATACCTCGTCTTCAGTCTTTGTCACGGTGCGAGGTTTCGGATTTTTCGGATTTATTTTTGTATTTTTCGGGTTTTACGGGATTTCTTGAAGTTTCGGAGCATGGCAAAAGTTGTGTCCCGTAAGAATATATCCCTGGTTAATTTTCTAGCCAAATCGGACCAGCAGTTTCTCAGATATCCATAGCAGTGGAGTGGCAGAATCTAGAAATGTGACGGTGACAGGCAAAGCTTAGTACAATGTTAGTTGCATTGTATATGTCATTGGGAACATCAATAGGCCGGATGATACCTTCGTCTTTCAATCGGGTTACGTTGGGGTCAAAATTAGGTCATGGCATTCATTCACCAGCAGCATTCGTAAAAAAATAGTAGCACGTCTCGTGATTTCATGATGGGCTAAAACAAAATTTGGCAAATATGCCCTTAGTGACATTATCTATTAGATGGATGAACATGGAGTGAATGCATCCCAAAATACTAGAGTTATAATAAGTCGGTAACACGACGGCAGATGCATGCTACAGTACTATGTATGCTTTTATAAGTCTTATAATTATTATTATTATTATCTCGGTGCCTTTATATAGTTAGTTATTTATATACCGTATATGTTATGTCTATGACATAGCGTGGCAAGGCCGTACGTCTTACTTATTTCAAGACCTTGGTTGGCACCATTTATACAATTCGATAACGACTGCGGGTGGACTGCTAACTATCGATAGCAGCAGTGTCTCGCTCGAGTGTACGGAAATTAAATCAATTTACAGGTGCCTGTGTGGAATAGATAAATGCGGTTACGGCTGTCCATATATTCCAGATAATGCAGCTTACTGGGCCGATGCTACACAGATACCGCGCCAAAACATCCAGTATCGGCCCGGTATCGGCACCGCATCGGCCCAATATGCTGCGTTATCTGGGAAAAGGACATCAATTGATGCCTGAGAATCGATATGAAATATCGGAATCTGAATTTCCAGAATATAAATTGCAACGTACCTATGTCGGTAAGATGTTGAATATTTTGAACTGGTGCAGCTGGTGCTGCCTATTACAGCACTAATTTGATTGGGATCTGTTGTCGCCTACGGCAGCAGCAGCTCTCAGTCAAAATAGTTCCAAATTAAAACAAGAAAATGTTTATTAAGTTGAAAATTCACCATACCATACAGTTCATACACTCCGTGACGGAGATTTGCGTCATTTTCATTGTGACGTATTTGAGTACGACGTCAGATACTTGAGTCACGTCTTTGTGAGACGCATTGTAGATCAAAGCATTATTTGCCATAGCTGATGTCACTGCCTATTATGGTCAATACCTGTTTTGAGCCAAGGATGATGGCTCGCCAACGGATCAAAGTGACTGACAACATTTCTAACAGCGTTGCGATTCATTGGCTGAACTATGGCCACTGTTTGCTTGCACAATACAGCAGTCCCTTATAAACAGCTATCAGTAAACAATTCTCACACTCAATGCTTCCTAGACAAAGTATCGAATTAGAAAGTCGGAAGACTTTGACGCGAAAACTGAGCTGCGGTATTTAAACTGTTGGTGTTTGTGCTGGTGTTATCATAAGTGACAACGCAGGTTTTGGGGCTGATTTGTATTTAGTAATAGGTTCCAATCGAATTAGTTTCTAAACTTTCGACAGCGTTCTCTCTCTCACCATCTCTCTCTCTCTCTCTCTCTCTCTCTCTCTCTCTCTCTCTCGCTCTCTCTCTCTCTCTCTCTCTCTCTCTCTCTCTCTCTCTCTCTCTCTCTCTCTCTCGCCAGCCATTCTAGTGGTAAATTGTCAAAAAGTCTTCTCTTGGCCAGAAAATTGACATTTTCTATCAGAAATTTGAAATGTTTTTTTTAACTTGATGGTTAAAGGTGTAAGACTTTACAGCTATAAATGCGTGTATGCGAAGATGTGTGTGCGTACGGCTCTCTGATTACCATGGTTCGATACGACAAGGTACCATTTATTTTACAGGATGCTACAGTGAATAGTTCATTAGCATCCATAGTAAGATATCACGTGATAATCATCTTCAATTCTCAGCACGACTGCAGAGTTGATTAAGCCATGAGTGCGGGCCACGATTGCCAGCACTCACATTTAATGACACAGCCACGGCACGTACTGGCCTACAATACATCTTAGAAATAACGTAATATGCTTCTAAATAAAATAAAACGTAATGTTGAATATTTTGAATTAATTTTATTGGAAGCCATTGCTGCTTAAGACAGCAATGCCAATCAAGTTAAGTCCAAAATATTTATCAGAACATGTTCTAAATCGTGTTCAGATTTGGACAAATAAGACGTTTCTGTTATTATTTTGGAACTTATTTATAGGGTGTACTGTACTGTACGCTGTTTGTAATATATACCTGCTGAATGCTTGTCTTATTGAAAAAAGAACATTGTTACGCAAAGCTGTTGCTATAATCGCATAACAAACTATGTTAGAAATAATTAAGTTTTACTACCTTAGTAGTTTAAAGGGTTGCCAATCAGCGTGATTGATACCGATGGGATCCATACAGTGAAGTTGGTGGATCCAGAATTTTTCACGATACTTGCGGGGAGCCGTTGCTCCTGTGCTATCGGGGTCATGGCGGAGTACTTCTATGATCCTATAGTTTAAGGAACAGTGAGTAGTGAGATTAAACTGAATAGCGACAGGTGTGTCTTTTTTGTTCTTAACGTCCCCAAAATGTTCCTTAATACGTACTTGGAAATCACGTTTTGTTTCTCCCACGTACTGTTTATAACACTTGTTGCATGTTAGTACATAGATAACATTGCTTGTTTGACAAAATGTTTTTGTTTTTATGTTAGAAATAATCCTCATTTCGTTCACACAATGCATGGACCTTTCTAGTTTATCCACCAATCTTATGGCGTCATACTCAAGGACGTGACGTGTAGGTTGACGTCAAAATCAATTACGCCATGAATGACGTAGATAAGCTCGTAACGAACAATTACTTGATGAGGGATAAACGTTGCTGTACGAATTGTGTGTCTGTACTATTAAATTAACATTCTGTTGAATATTTTGAAACTAATTAGCAGCATCAACACCCGATCAAATTAGTTTCCAAATATTCAACAGCCTATTCGTATAGTTTTCTGGAAATTGATATTCAATGAGTTCAGGGATCGATCGATCTCAGCCCGGGAGAGGTTTGTATGTGGAGCTTCGAAAGCGATGGGATGGGAATAGCTAAAATTGGATTCCTCCCATTATGGCTTATGATTAAGAAGAATGGACTGGGGGGAAACTAACGGTTTTGGCTGAGCACATATTTTAAAAGTAATGTGACTTAGTGGGGTTGCCGCCGTAGCAACAACACAACAGCGCCCAGTCAAATTAGTTTCAAAATATTCAACAGCTTACATGTAAAATTACTGGAAATTGAGATTCACGCAGTGCAGGGATCGATCGACCACACCACGGGCGAATCGTGGGCGAAGCTTAGCTAGAGATGGTTTGGGGCATAGCTAAAACTAACTTGCGTTCCGTAGGGAAAACGTTTCAAAACATTTTGCTAATCTGCAAACTATTGACAATCTGCTGTTTTCGCATTAGTTACATCATATAATATACAAAACGAGAAAAGCCGATTTTTGCACGTGCAGGGATTCTGGAGCGGATTCAGCCATTTCCAATAAATATGTTAAGTTTATCTTTAACCTCTCATTGTGTCATCTTAACTTTTCAATGGTCAAGACCGCCAAAAAACAGAGTGTGTAGTGGCCTCGAGGAATGTCCATTTCTTCATCCAAGAGAATATGATGTTGACAATTTATCACTGCAATAACTGGCTCGGTAACAGATGCAGTCATTCCAGTTGTAAATTGCTAAAAAAAATAGTCTTATCGTGGCCGGCAAACGGACAATGACCAAATACCAGCGCAGACGCCAATATTTTATGCAAAACATTGTTAAGAACAATGTTTCGCAGAAAAAGTGGGTCGTCTGCGCTAAAAAAATCCATCGAAGCATTGTTCGCCAACAATGTTTCTGATATTAAACATCGTTCTCTCGTGTGCGGTGCCCAGCGAAACACTGTTGGCCGTCTGCGGTGTTTGCTAACAAAGTTACACAATTCTTTTTATCATTGACTAATCAGTGTTCACCCTACGCTCATGTGATTCAAAATAGCGGCTCACATCATGGATGAAGGCGAACATGTGGAGTCTGATGATTTTTTCTGGTCAAGAGAGAAGGAAGAACTTGTTGCCAAATTGTTGCACGTGTGCGGCTCAAGATAAACATTTACACGAAACAATGTTTTTGTTGGAAGTCGGAAAATGTTGGTCGTCTGCGCCCCGCTTTAGCAAATATTTAGATTTCCTAGACAATTAACCTCATAATCATCAAGCCGCTCAAAAGACCAACTGTTAAAAAATATTTTCCGAAATTCCAGTGGTAAATTTACAAAAAAACAGTTATCTTGCCCAGCAAATGGTCATCCACTGAGCAAATATTGGAATTTTCTAAACAAATAAAGGGTTAATTGATAAAAGTGGCATTTTGAGCTCTTTGAGGCGCTGTTGACACAAGAGGGGTTAATAGCAGATAAGGTCACATTTGAAAAAATCTGTCTAATGTGGTAACAGATAACGATTGGAGAGAGGATATACTGTTTTCTTGGGGGTAGGCGGTGGTGACAAGCGTGCCTTCTCACACCATATCTATATAGCGGGGCTGTTTATAGGTAGACATGATGATGTGTGTAATGTGTGCTGCAATGGAATCAAAATCACATGTATGCTTGACGAGTTCGATGTTGATACCATTTGGTACACAGACGTGACCATCCCGTTGTTAGGTGCTGCAGGGGTCTTGGTTGACAGTGAAATGGGTACATTATTTCATCTCATTGTCCGTAAACTGATCTTTGAATTATTTCCTGGTTGTCTCGACTTTCCCTGGCTCGAGCTGATGAAGCCTCCATCAGAGTTCTCTACAGGTTGTGATTGCTGTGGTGTGTCGGCTCTTAATGCCCGCATCTGTTCTGCACTTTTGATGGCCAGTTCTTCCGAACATTCAATGACTTGGTACAGGATAATGTTTAAGTTCTTAAGTAAGTGATGTTTTCGTTCTGACAGTTTTGGTGTATGCATTTTTCTGTTTCTCACAGAGCTTTTACATAAGAGGATGTTCAGTATTGGATCTGTTCAGGTTGGTGTTTTTGGTTGAACTGATATTTTAGCAGCTGATATCTCTACACATTAGATACTTTTGCCCAGATATTGATCTGCTTCACAACTTTCCAAGTTTATCTAGCCATCATAGGGCAGCATAATCAACTACGTGATGTGTAGGATGACGTCATAATCATGACGCCATCAATGATTAGATATAGTCCGTCTTTAGCACTTAATAGTCCAACATGTTGTACGAATTGCATGTCTTTGCCATTTAATAAACATGCGTTTGAATATTTTGAAACTAATTTGAATGGGCGCTGTTGCTGCCATAGTTTCAACATATTCAACAGCTTACCTGCATAGTTTTCTGGAAAGTGATAGTCAAGGAGCTCAGAGATTGATCGATCCCAACACGAGAGTGGTGTGGGCGGAGCTCAGATAGAGATGGGCGGGCATAGCTAAAACTGGAAAGGTCTATTCAGATCCAGTTCGAATATCAGCTCAGTTAGTATTTCTCTATATGAGGTCTGGATGGCATGGTCGTTACATAGTTAGCCACAACATGGTGGCTTTAAAAGACACATAATTCGTCAGGCCACGCATATTATAAAATCGCCATTTTGTGAGCCCCCAAAGCAACAATCTATTGCATTATGTAGCAACACATGATTGCTATTTTCTGGTGCCTGGGGTCACCATAATAGACAGGTGTGTGTATGCACAGTTACTATGTTCTGCTCAAATTGGATCCTCCGCCATCATTGAAGTAGTAGCGCAATAATATCTAGAATTGTGATTATCATACGTACAGGGGCACGTACGTGCGCACGCACATACGAACGCAGATATGAATCTCCCGATCAAACTGACTATGCAGAAATCGGTAAACATCACCGTAACATGATCATATGAAATATGTCTGGTAAATACCAAATAGCTATTCTGAAATTCTAAAAAAGCAAATGCACCTGTGACAGAATTCCCAGATAATGCAGCTTACTGCGACACTGCTAGGCCGATACCATGCCGATACTCGTCCCACTAAGCTGCATTATCAGCTTATGTTCTTTTGGTGAGGGGTTCCATACTAACATACAGAGGACGTAGTACAGGCAACAGTGACGTAATTGTGAGATCTGGCTGCATGAATACAAATTACTACTACTACTGCTACTACTACTACTACTACTACTACTACTACTACTACTACTACTACTACTACTACTACTACTACTACTACTACTACTACTGCTGCTGCTGCTGCTGCTGCAGCAGCTGACACTGCTACTACGACTACGACTACGACTACGACGACCACGATCCCAACAACGACGACGGCGGCGGCGGTGATGGCGATGACGATGATGAAGAATGCGGGTTGGGGATGAGGAGGATGAGCATTGAGGAATAGGATTACGACGAGGACGAGGATGGCGAATGTATTTATCTATAGCCCGTAAAAGCGGGTAATTTCCCAACCATGCATGAGTGGTTGTCATAAGCCATGAGCTCTCTTTGTCAGCTTTATTTTCCTCTAACAATATAACTGGTTGGCTGTATTTTATGTCTGATTAGACCATCACTCGATAGCGTGTAGATACATATTAAATAGAGATTAAATTGCTGCCATAATAGATAGAATATAAATATTTTATATGCAAATTTATGGTGCGGATGATTGCTATGTTGACAAGAAACAATGATAGGCACCCCGGGAATGTATCAACAAAGGCACCCCGGGAAGTGACAATCAAGCGTGGAAAATTAATCCCATTATCTATGTAAGCGAAAATAAGTGACATGGCAACACAAATTATTTATCTTAAAGTGCATTGGCTACACATCTATACATAGCCCATACGCATTAGTTACGCGTTCTTGCAAGATATAAAGATAATTTTGAGGAATTGAAATTCTCCTAGTATTTAATCTGAAAAAACATTTACATCTTAGTATCGGGGGGGGGGGGGGCATTGAGAAGTGAAGGGAGAGCGGAATCTTGGGTTCATTGGAACTCGCTGTGTAACAGGAAATATCGCCTTCCCGTCCCTTTGGAAGTTGTTGATTCGTGGCTCTATAATCCCCAATGGAAGCCAAGATGCAAATATTTGATGCTACAAGTGTTTCCATAATGCTATGCAATTGCAACAGCTTGGCAGTTCCAAAGTCCATGTTGAATAAACTTGATGCATGCCACCACAAACATCTGCGAGCCACGACGAGTAATCGCTGGCCAATTAAATGCGGCACTCTACAAACTGTGTAGCGCGGAGTAATCCTATCTGTTAAGGCCTGATTCCATTACAGCGGATTACCGTCGCGGAAACTGCGACGATAAACCGCGTGAGATTGGATTAATGATATTCTATAGAACTGATTCCACTAGGGCGGCGCTGTGAAAACCACTAAATATCCACGCTGCGGCTCCGCCAGGCATTAAATTTGGAATGCCAAAATAGCAATCTGAGCGGTATTCCGACGCGGTTTTGTATATCATCAACCAATGGAATATCATAATTAGCGATGAAATCATAGCTTTGATATAGATGTCAGAAAAATGCCCGACTACATGTACATTCACTTAGTAAAATGGCAGACAACGTAGAACGTTTGGTTTACGAAATTGAGAAGAACCAGTGTATTTACAATACATCTTTACCCGAATACAAATATGTCGGTAAGCTCAGAATCTGAGTCGTCAGCCATGTTGAGATGAAGGCTCTTGAATTATCAAATGAATGACATGCAAAAAGCAATTCGGTACAGTTGTACGATTTCCCGCTCTAATGGAAACAATATATCGCGTTCAGACCGCTGCAGATTTCCGCTGCGGTAAATCGTGGCGGTTTTGCCGCCACGGTAATCCGCTGTAGTGGAGCCAGGCCTTTAGGGTAGCTCTATATCGATGGTCTATGTTACACCATGTTCTGCGAATGCCAGAAAATACGCCTTCTCCGAAAGCATTAGTATTTGCAGTCATATTGAAGATTTTGGCTCTCTTCAGGAACTTCTTCTTGTTTAATTAATGATGATGATGTTATTCTTCACCGCTACCAGTAGCTGACCAGCGTTACTGCGACAACGACTACTGGTACCGACGAAGGATGACGGCAGTCAGGCTCGCCTCGTCTGACAGATGGTGAAGTGACGATATTACTTTAATGACTGCCGGGCCTATCTGACTATTTGGATCTCCAAGTAAGGATTGGGTGACGCTCCCAGTTCACGACTAGATTCCTAACTTCTAAATTACTGACGAAAGACCATCTCTATACCAGGGGCATCCAGATAAAACGAATGCTAAAATAAAACAATCAATAATATTACAACTTAAACAGTCAAAAACAGTCAACACAGTGATTCCGAAGAAAACAGCAATACAATCATTAACAGTGTGGAATTAATAATACAATAATCAATCATCGAACTATAATAGAGAAAAATAAACAGTTAAACAAAACAGTACGATCAACAAATCAGATAGAGTCTATATAATCTCATACATTATTGAAGGTATATCCACATGGATACCGGCGGTGGTATCCGCGTATATGTCCACATCTTCCCAGCCATCTGCCGTGGGGTCCATAGTCCCATGGTTCACGTTTGGCGGGCCCCCCATGTTAGGCACATCCGTCGGACATTGCAACGCTGCAGGTCGTTGCGACCGACGAAACCAGGAAGATCCAGACTTCGGAATCCGGGCCGCATGTGGCTTTCGTGACAAACACATCGACATAAAGTTCAGGATTCCACATTTATATAATATAAACACAATTACAATAATAGTGACCACAGAAGCCACAGAATACGAGAACAATGAGTGAACACCGATGCTTTCAACCATTGCTGGGTCGGCTTCTGATAATGGTGCTAAGTGCACATACTTTGTTTTTCGTAAATGGTCCCTTTTTCGACCTTGAAATGGTTCACAATTAAAGACTGATTTAGCACACCGGCCACATCCAACATTGGGACATCCACAGCTAGGCTGATTCGACTATAAGACCGTCTGTAAGTCTGTATATGTTCAAATCGCCAACCCTTTCCACTATAATCACACTCACTAGACATTAAAGCATACAAACCATTTGACATGTCACATCGGTCAGTCAACCATCCTCCACAGTGTACCTCTAAACGTTCAACAAACGTTTGCAACACAACTCCGATTTCCTGGTGGGAAAATAATTTGCTAGAAGTCTCGTTTGATTCTGACAGCCTAACCCTACACGTACTGTCAGTCGCATTAGTTAATAAGCTCACAATGCATGGCACATGAGTCTTATCGACTCTCAATTGTCCGTGACATACTCGAGGTCCAACCCCTCGACATTCAGATGGGGAGAAATACCAACCAGTCTTGGTATCCAGTCCGATACTGGTTCGGGCAATAATCACTTGCATATAATATCCTATTGTGGCTAAAGGTTCGGGCCACGAATGCAAACCATATTCGATATAATTCCCACCGTCAATTAGTGACAAAGTCGCAATATAATGTAGCCGATAATCATCCTTCCATAACGGAGACACGATGACATTTCGATAATACCGTTGATAAGGTCGAATCAACCTATTCCCAATGCTAACCTGCTTTGCGACCCCCACCAAATCGGATGGACTGAAAAGTTCCTCAATCAAGCTCCCCTACTCAAGAGAAGCAGTCCGTCTATGAAACCGTGCGGCTAACTTCTGATAACTGTACACCACGTTTTCGGCGTAATCGACAATGTGTCCTAGTCGTACCAGCGTGTATAGATCAGCTTGACGCGAAGCCTTTAGCTTAAACAACTTAATCACGTTTTTGGTCAATTCGACCAAACTGTCCGTGACCTCATTAATTATGTCAACGTTGGTATTAATCCCTTCAAAAGCGTATTTCACATGGGATGCCAAGTTGTTAGAAAAGTGAACCAGTCTATTCATGCTTTTCATATCTGTCGTCACAACCTTTTTGAAATATCGCCCGATGTCGCCACTCCGAACAAAGATGATGTGACATCTCCAATAAAATTAAATGGCCCTCGTTTTTGTCGACTATTCGTATGATGTGACATCGTCCGTTGGGTTCTTACAGCAATCCTTTTAATGATGCTGATCCGATGTTGGAGTCCGAAAATGTCCTGGCCACTGAATGAAGTCTTAGTACCAATATCAGCGCCCAGTACACGAAATTTATGCAACCGGTCAATACACTTAAGCAGCAGATATGGATGGTCAATTGACACTACTACAGTCCATTCAGCGTGTATTACTGACATTTGTTGATGATTAGTAATCATCACTCCATTCTGTAATCCATGAATACTTGAATTCCTACAAAGCCCAAAAGTTACACTAACGAATACTAGCGCTACACAGAAACGTAAAGCATACATGACTGATAATTGATAAGGACGATGTTACTGCTAAGAGCTTCGAACTGTGATTAAAATTTTCTCGTACTGCGTCGACTTATAATGGCTTCGATACGGTTAACAAAGTCAGCATGTCATGACCAGCCAAACGCACCAATCCTAGCGCGTTTACTGGCTGACCCGAAATCAGGACCATGACAGCGCTTGCGCAGATTATAGGCGTGCCATGGAAGCACTTCCATTGGTCCCTCATCAGGCTCGGGTACATCCTCCGAGGTGTCCATCAGTACATCGTCACCAGGATATTCTCACGTATCCATCGGTGACTCATATTTAGGATCGTTGCTCGTACCTGGTTTGTCGACATCCATGCCGACTCCCCTACCCGTGTTACGCACCCCCCCCCCCCACCCCCCCCGGTGCTCCTGTAGGTGTTGGTCGCTTCCTACGAGCTACCTTGCAGGGCGTCGATTCGGGTACAGGAAAAGGTATGGACTCGGGTAATAGCAATACTCGTGGATGATGACTTGCCTTCGTACCTTTTACAGGGCCACGAATAGGGCGTGGTCTTATTTTGCCCTGCACATCTCTGAATCGACTACGCGTAATTTCGAGATGTTAAGAACGCGCACCTTTCCAGACCTTTGATGGCGGGCATGGGCCACTGGTCCATTAATTTTAAAGATTTCGTATTCAGGGTCACTGTGAGAGGTCAATTTCATCCTTTCTTCAGCTTTTACAACCACTGGATCACCTATTTTGAATTCACCAGCGTTTGCACGCTTGTCAATTTGTTCACGGTGATGTTCTCATGATTTAGCCGTTTCTCCTCGAGCACACAGTAAGGCGTTGTTAAGACATGTCAGTCTTTCACCTAAATCTTGCGCTGCATCGAGTGGAATGGCTAACGGAAGTCTAGCACGTCGACCATATATCAAATAGAATGGCGTATATCCGGTCATAGAATGACGAGTGCTGCGATACGCGGTTAAAGCCGCACCTAACTCATCTTCCCATGCTCGAGACTCATTATTTACACCATTCTGAATCAACTCCTTTAGAGTTCGATTGAACCGTTCAGTACGTCCGTTAGTCTGTGGATAGTACCGCCTCGATCCTCGATGGTCAATACCATGTACCGTATGTCTCTGCTCAAGGGAGTTTGAACAAAACTCCTTCCCTTGATCGGTAATAAGAATATCTGGAACACCATGACGAGCTACATATTCATTGAAAAACTTGTCTTCGACGTTTTGCGGCGTCTTTGCTGCAATCGGGTATGCCTCTGCCCATGCAGAACAATGATCGATGATTGTCATGATATACATATTACCTTTACTCGACTCTAAGAGTGGACTGAATAGATCCATTCCAATTATCTGACCGGGATAATTGGCCATAGGCATCTCAATATGCTTAGGTCGAGTCGTGACAGGTCGTTTAACCTGGCACGTTGTACACGTTTCTAACATACATACCACATCCTTTCTTAAGGATGGCCAAACAAAAGAATCTCTCACCATACCGATGGTTTTCTTCAAACCTTGGTGACTGGCCCGTTCATGAGCCTTCCAGAGCACTTTCTCTTGGAACAGGGTAGGTAACAGGATTCTGGTGTACTCAGCGTCCAACGCTGAAGGTGGAATTAAAGAATACAACATACCGTTGTTTACCATATACTCCTCCGTTGTGTTCTTAAACAATTCCAGGAATTCCTTGGTTTGTTCGGTACACAACCCAGCATAAGGTACACCGTACACCCCTATAGGAACGCGAGGTAAGACACCTTCGTCTACCTCCGGCATGACGTAGTCACCAGTATCTAACATGGCGACTTCAACTGGACCACGTAACCTAGATAACATATCCGCTCGGATATTCCTAGAACCCTGGATGTATTCTATCTTACATCCATACTCAGCAATCAGTACTGCCCAGCGCTGCACCTTAGTATTCGTGACCTTGCCCACAAACAAACTCTTCAGAGGTTTATGGTCGGTATACACAGTGAACTGCATGCCAAATAGATAGGGTCTAAGCTTCTTCAATGCATAAATCACAGCATAAGCCTCCTTTTCTATTACAGGCCAATTTAACTGACTGTCTTTAAGAGTTGAGCTGACATATTGTATCACACGCTCAATACCCTTACTATCAACTTGTACCAATATCACGAACTGAACACCTACGAGATGTTCAGTGAATCACGGATGGTGATGGATTCCTTTACCTAAGAGATTTCTCGCCTTATATACTCTTAGATTTCGATCTCTTGCCAAGATCTATAACAATTATAATAACTATATTCCTCTTGAATCTATTCCTATCTATTCCTACAACTCTTCTAGATATTCCATAAGCACACTTTGACTGGCTGAACAATCAGTCCGCCAATCAACTTCTGCTTATTTCCTCCTAGAAGTTCTGACCTGATAACTGATTGGCCCTCTCAGCCAATCAGTGATTCCTCCATCCTTTGCCCGGCGCACAAATCTATTCTTCATTATTCTTTACTGCAGAGTCTGATCGATCCCCATTGGTTATGACGTCATTCTAACCAGTCATACTCTGCCTAATTCTTCCATGGAGATTGCGCCTCACATAGACAAATCGGTGGAGACCGGTTCTGGTTTGATGTGATCTGTCAGCTAACTAACAGCATGACGGAATGTGTTGTTGTTGCATGCCATCAAATGAGTGACATATAGTTGATATACAAATTTCGATTATGTTATTAATTCCTAAAGGACGCTACAATATCCATGTCCTGTCCATTGCCTATTGATGGAGCAGCCTCAGGAATATTAGGGTGCATAGGCACATGAGCTGTATGATCTCATTGCCAGGTGGTGTTGTTTCAACCTAGTGTGAGAGACTAGATCACCTACGTCATCAACTATGTCTGTTTGTCACGTTCAGTTTCATATCTCCCAACACTGATTAGTATACATTGATTATTTCCAAAACCACGATTACCAACAACTGCGGAATATTTTAAAAGTGAACGCCGACTGAGCAGCAACAACTTTTACCTAAATTATTTCAAATACACATCAACTCAGAACCATATAATCCTTTCCATTCAATTCACTTATTTCAAATATTACATTATTAATTTCATCTATTAGCATCTATTAGTTTCACCGTGCCATATCCAGCACTCTAGCCATTTACCAGAAATGTACATGGCCGATGTTTAATAAACAATATTATCAGCTACTATGCTGATTCCAATTTATCGGAATCATAAATATATATTATCAAAACAACGATGTCATCTGGACCTTTAGCTCACCTGGTATTTTCAAAGCATAATTTCTTTTGGGACTTACTTGAAAATATACGATATCCTGCGGGGTCATGACTTCCCACAAGACAATCCCATATTTACAATATGTACGAACATGTATCAGGCACGCAAAGGACGCCACAACATCAACAACGTGGTTTGCGATCAGAACTACTAAAGACGAGAAATAACATAAAGGAGGTTAGGACGCTTGCGCCAAACACAACACAGTGGAGAAAGTTCAGTGAAAAAAACTGATTGCACCTGAAAAAAGTGTTCACTTCGTCAGCTGCAGAACACAATCACTCGTCGTCGTCGTCGTCGTGGTGGTGGTGGTGGTGGTGGTGGTGGTGGTGGTTGGTGGTGGTGGTACTGGTGGTCGTCGTCGTCGTTGTCGTCGTCGTCGTCGTCGACGTCGTCGTCGCCGTCATTATCATCACCATAATCATCATCATCATCATTATCAGCATTTCTATGAATATCTAATTTGCACTACTCGTGTGGTCTTTCTACAACACGTGTATAAGTTGGCAATCAAATGGTATCATTTGTCGGAGTAGTGTAGGAGGAATGCGACAATGTACGGCGTGTAAATCCCAAGCCTCACCTATGCTATGTGGCATAGTGCAGCACCACACGATTAAACGTGAGGACCAGACGCATTTTACATGTGTGACAGACATACTACGTGATATAACAAAAGCAACGATTCGCTGTGCTATTGCCACAGGAAACAACAGTGTGCGTGAGTGTATCCCTGAAAAGTTCGTTGTCGCGACGATGGGAAAACTCGATGATGATTTGAGATTAGTATGTGTCATTGATGTCATTGAGACACATTTGTTTCTCACCATGGGGAGAGGGGGAAAGATGGCACCTCCATGGCCGTTTCATCCATAAGTACTCATTAGTTTTTTAGTAAACTAAGTAATCAAGGCTCAAACATTCTTCACTTATACGATACGTGGAAAGACTTTATGTCTTTAGGTTGTTTTGATAGACCATGGTTGACCTTAATTTTGGACATGAAGCAAATATCTGATTTGTGGTCGGAATCAACGTCTTTACCACTGTAGGATCGTGAGTCTCGTAGTAACGTCTATGCATTCACCATTCACCTATGGCAGAAGGAGCTCCCGTTAAATTAATTTTGAAATATTCAACAAGATGGTTATTAAAGGTGCCTATTCACACCAAAATGCTTGGAAATAAAATTGTTAAAATTATATACTTTTATGGGATTAAATTGTGTGTCTAGATGTAATGAAACGAGATAAATCTTAGCATATGATGATTTCGTTACCTATATTTTTTTTTTCTTCCAAAATAATGAGAAGGCCTCTTATCGGTGTATATGTACATGCAGCGGCAGGTGGCTGTTTCATGTTGAGATTATGTATAATGCTTCACGCGTTCGTTACGCGGAGACACAATGATCAGCTGGCAATTTGTCCAGCGTGATCTTAATGCCGTCAAGTCTGTCAGTTGTGGCTGTTTCCGGTGCCAACAAATTCCACTGGTTTATTGTTCTTGGGAAAAATGAGTACTTATAGCAGTCCTTGATGGATTGAGCTGCCTTAGTTTGTCGGATCCTCTTTTGCGCCGGTCACCAGTGTGCAGATGTTGGTTAGCTGGTATATCAATCAGATTGTTGACTGTTTTGTACATCATTGTGAGGCGGCCTTTCGTTCTGCGATGTTGAAGCGACTCCCACTTTAGGTCAGTAAGCATCTTGATAACGCGGCCCGGTGTGTTGTCGTAGTTGTTATTCACGAATCGGACTGCTCTCCGGTGGGCCCGGTCAAGGGCTGTCATGTGATTTTTGTTGTGGGGGTGCCAAACAGAGGAGGGATATTCTAGTGAAGGTCTCACAGTGGCTTGGTAGGCTGCTATTTTGATGTTGGGTTTGCACCCTCATAGATTCCGCATTTTACTATTTTATAAAGGTTCTGTTGAATGATTTAAAACTAATTTGACTGGACAGCAAGAGAACCCAGTCAAATTACTTTCAAAATATTCAACAACTTACCAGTATAGTCGTCTGGAAATTGGAATTCAGAAAGTGCAAGGATAGAGTGATCCCAACACTGACAACGCGTAGGTGGGGCATAGCTAGATATGGGCGGCGCATAGCTAAAACTGGAGTCCTCCATTGTTCTAGTAAGGCGAGTCATGGCCACATTTAAAGGGGATTAAAGTTAAACAGAGCGAGGGTTACACTCCTGCAATCATACCAGGAACTTTATTAACTGTCTCACTGCTAAAAGCCACCAGATAATAACTTCAATAGGCATAAACGTGTGACTTGAGGAACATTTTGGTAACACTTTGACAGAAAGGTTTTGGTGGCTGAGCCACCAACAACTTTCAGTCAAATTGATTTCAATATATTTAGCCGACCCAGGGATATAATCCATGGAATACGTCGTCTGCAAAAACTCAATGGTTTGACGGTTAAATCACATTCTAACCACAAAATCGCAAGGATTTACGACATTCACGTGATGTAAGACAATATACAGATAGTATATACTTTATGGTTTATTGCCATTGTTCGATTTTGTGATCTGCCAGAAATTCCCCTCTAGGACTCTTGGTTCCAGCAGGCAGCAGAGCAAGGTATACAGGTGTATCCGCACATTTGGAAATAAAATTATATTGTGAAAAATCTTAATGAAATCAGTAAAACTAAACGAATACGCAAACCAACTGAACACAAGATAACAGACCCAACACAGATAATAGGCCCAGCGGTGTGAACGATAGCTTGTCAAAATTATTATTCTGGCAGGCTTTTAGAGACTCAACCTTTCAATGGCTAAATTTTGTCTAGAATATCAACATATTTGCTTATTGAATGTCTATTTGCAGACCAGGTGATGGCTATTTAAACAAATTTACCGCTTATCGATCCAGTAATTCCAGTGGTCAATTTCCAAATAGTCTTCTCTTGGACTGCAAATGAATATTCCTCAAGACCACTGCAGAGACCGGTTTTGGCCAGCTTCGTCATGAAAGGGTTAAATAGTATACATCAATATAAAAACGACATAAATCTTAAAATACGACGATTTTATTGCGCATAAAGGAATAAAAAAATTTTAGTTCAGAAGTTGAATTAGGGATTCGTTTCTCTAATTCAGCTTCAGAACTTAAAGGAAGGGATCAGGGAATTAACATATTTTCTTGAATGAAAGCTTTATATAATAGTCAACCTATAGCCGCCCCCACTCCACCCCCACACCCCTACCTCTAAAATATAAATAAATCAGAATAATTAGATAAAAGCAGCTCAATACCATTTCTCTAACTCTGTAGGGACCAAATTGTTGACGCTGCTGGACCTAGGCACTCTGATGTGTGTAGAGCGAATAAATAACACTACCAACCCAGCAATGTGATCGGCAACAACGAGCAGCAGCAGCAAACACAACAACAACAACAACAACAACAAAACAACAACAACAACCGCCACCACCGCCACCACCACCACCACCACAACCACCATCACCACCACCACCACCATCAGCACAAGAACCCCCACCCCTGCTGCAACAACAACAACAACAACAGCAGCAGCAACAACAGCAGCAGCAGTAGCAGCCGCGGCAACAGCACCAGCCGCAGCAGCAGCAGCAGCAACAACAACAACAACATCAACGACAACATTCTTGTAATTTGCAGCGATACCAGACCATGAATTATGTAAATCAATCTGAATTTTCAAACTATAGTCATTGGCAAGTGTCTCACCCTCCTAGCCACCATCCAGAATACATGATGCAGTGGTCCTGATCAGGTACCCTATATTAGTATTACTGAGCTGGAAAAAATGCACACACATTATGATTGCAATGATGATTGTGATGATTATAGCGATGATGATATTTATAGGGAAAGGGGTTGTGATGAAACTGTTTACATGGATCGGCGCCGTCACCATCATCAGTAACTTACACATCATACAGAAGATGTTGTTGTTGACGGTGAGGACGACGGTGCCGGTACCAAACGAATCAATGGAAACAATAATGAAGGATTAGGCTCTTTAAGAATTATAGTTTTGAACACGTGTGGGGTTAGGCGTAGATTACAATATGATGAGTACATTCCAGAATATTTTCGAAAACGCGCAAGTGAATACATCTTTACATGCCTAATGAGTACAGAATATGCCAGACTTGGACTAAATGTTGCAAAATTTATAAAAGAAGGCCTAAAACTATACAAATAGTCTAACACGCCGAACTGGAGGGTAGGAATTAGGTGTGGCGGGGGATAGTGCTTTTATTCCATTTCATTTCATTTCATCTCATCTCAATTGTATTCATTGCATTTCACCCCACTGCATGCCAACTCATTTCTGCAACAGTTCCCGGCAGCATTGCCGAAGTCTCGAATGCTAACAGCCACTGGATATGGTGGCCGGACCCATAGCTAAGCCTCATCGCTCCGTCTATTTCACCTTTCGTATCGGGGCAAGGAGGCGAGCGTATGGAAAAGGTATATTGAAAATTGGGACGGGTGTGGTGAGTATGTCTCTCTCCTTGTTCCGCTTTCGACCTTTACAGGAACAAGGAGATGAGACAGAGTGAAATCCAAAACGGAATAAATGGGTAATTATAATAATAATAATAATAATGATAATAATAATAATAATAATAATAATAATAATAATAATAATAATAATAATATGGCATGTGTAACTACGCCACTGTACCTCTCATGTAACTCTGTAGAGTTGGGAAATAAAGTCATTCATTCAGAAATAATACCCGTTATAGCCGGTCTTATAGGCTCAGTTATATTCGCGATTATCACGAGGGTGGGTGTATATTCTAGACGTGGTGCAACTATTGGTTATCGACAGGGTGGATGTATATCATAGACGTAGTGTAACTCCGGGTTATCGCCAGGGTGGATGTATATCCTAGATGTAGTGTAACTATTGGTTATCGACAGGGTGGATGTATATCCTACATGTGGTGTAATTATGGGTTATCGCCAGGGTGGTTGTATATCCTAGAGGTAGTGTAACTATGGATTATCGCCAGCGTGAATGTATATCCTGGACGTAGTGTAATTTTTGGTTATCGTCACGGTAGATGTATATCCTTGATGTAGTGTAACTATGTGTTATCGCCAGGGTGGGTGTATATCCTAGACGTAATGTGACTAATGGGTTATCGCCAGGGTGGATGTATATCATAGACGTAGTGTGACTTTGGGTTATCGCCAGGGTGGATTTATATCCTAGACGTAGTGTAACTATGGGTTATCGCCAGGGTGGATGGATATCCTAGACGTCGTGTAACTATGGGTTATCTCCAGGGTGGATGTATATCCTAGACGTAGTGTAACTATGGGTTATCGCCAGGGTGGCGTCTATCCTACACGTAGTGTAATTATGGGTTATCTCCAGGGTGGATGTATATCCTAGACGTAGTGTAACTATGGGTTATCTCCAGGGTGGATGTATACCCTAGACGTAGTGTAACTATGGGTTATCTCCAGGGTGGATGTATATCCTAGACGTAGTGTAACTATGGGTTATCTCCAGGGTGGATGTATATCCTAGACGTAGTGTAACTATGGGTTATCGCCAGGGTGGATGTATATCCTACACGTAGTGTAATTATGGGTTATCGCAGGGTGGATGTATATCCTAGACGTGGTGTAACTATGGGTTATCGCCAGGGTGGATGTATATCCTAGACGTAGTGTAACTATGGGTTATCGACAGGGTGGATGTATATCCTACATGTGGTGTAACTATGGGTTATCGCCAGGGTGGATGTATATCCTAGACGTAGTGTAACTATGGGTTATCGCCAGGGTGGATGTGTATATCCTAGACGTAGTGTAACTATGGGTTATCGCCAGGGTGGATGTATATCCTAGACGTAGTGTAACTATGGGTTATCGCCAGGGTGGATGTATATCCTAGACGTGGTGTAACTATGGGTTATCTCCAGGGTGGATGTATATCCTAGACGTAGTGTAACTATGGGTTATCACCAGGGTGGATGTATATCCTAGACGTAGTGTAACTATGGGTTATCGCCAGGGTGATGTATATCTATAGACGTAGTGTAACTATGGTTTATCGCCAGGGTGAATGTATATCCAAGACGTAGTGTAACTATGGGTTATCGACAGGGTGGATGTATATCCTAGACGTGGTGTAACTCTGGGTTATCGCCAGGGTGGATGTATATCCTAGACGTAGTGTAACTAATGGTTATCGACAGGGTGGATGTATATCCTACATGTGGTGTAACTATGGGTTATCGCCAGGGTGGTTGTATATCCTAGAGGTAGTGTAACTATGGATTATCGCCAGGGTGGATGTATAACATGGACGTAGTGTAATTTTGGTTATCGTCACGGTAGATGTAAATCCTAGATGTAGTGTAACTATGGGTTATCGCCAGGGTGGGTGTATATCCTAGACGTAATGTGACTATGGGATATCGCCAGGGTGGATGTATATCCTAGATGTAGTGTAACTATTGGTTATCGACAGGGTGGATGTATATCCTACATGTGGTGTAATTATGGGTTATCGCCAGGGTGGATGTATATCCTAGAGGTAGTGTAACTATGGGTTATCGCCAGGGTGGATGTATATCCTAGACGTAGTGTAATTTTTTATTATCGTCACGGTAGATGTATATCCTACACGTAGTGTAACTATGGGTTATCGCCAGGGTGGGTGTATATCCTAGACGTCGTGTAACTATGGGTTATCTCCAGGGTGGATGTATATCCTAGACGTAGTGTAACTATGGGTTATCGCCAGGGGTGGATGTATATCCTAGACGTAGTGTAACTATGGGTTATCGCCAGGGTGGATGTATATCCTAGACGTAGTGTAACTATGGGTTATCCTCCAGGGTGGATGTATATCCTAGACGTAGTGTAACTATGGGTTATCGCCAGGGTGGGTGTCTATCCTACAAGTAGTGTAATTATGGGTTATCGCCAGGGTGGATGTATATCCTAGACGTGGTGTAAATATGGGTTATCGCCAAGGTTGGATGTATATTCTAGACGTAATATAGCTAAGGGTTATCGTGAGGGTGGATGTGTATCGTAGAGGCGGTGTATATAAGGGTTATCGGGAGGGTGGGTGTATATTCCCGAAGTGGTGTAACTATGGGTTATCGCAGGGTGGATGTATATCCTAGACGTAGCGTAATATGGGTTATCGCCAGGGTGGATGTATATCCTAGACGTGGTGTAACTATGGGTTATCGCAGGGTGGATGTATATCCTAGACGTGGTGTAACTATGGGTTATCACCAGGGTGGATGTATATCCTAGACGTAGTGTAACTATGGGTTATCTCCAGGTGGATGTATATCCTAGACGTAGTGTAACTATGGGTTATCTCCAGGGTGGATGTATATCCTAGACGTAGTGTAACTATGGGTTATCGACAGGGTGGGTGTATATCCTAGACGTGTGTAATTGTGGGTTATCGCCAGGGTGGATGTATATCCTAGACGTGGTGTAACTATGGGTTATCGCCAGGGTGGATGTATATCCTAGACGTAGTGTAACTATGGGTTATCGCCAGGGTGGGTGTATATCCTACATGTGGTGTAACTATGGGTTATCGACAGGGTGGATGTATATCCTAGACGTAGTGTAACTATGGGTTATCTCCAGGGTGGATGTATATCCTAGACGTAGTGTAACTATGGGTTATCTCCGGGTGGATGTATATCCTAGACGTAGTGTAACTATGGGTTATCGCCAGGGTTGCTGTCTATCCTACACGTGGTGTAACTATGGTTATCTCCAGGGTGGATGTATATCTAGACGTGGTGTAACTATGGGTTATCACCTGGGTGGATGTATATCCTAGATGTACTGTAACTATGGGTTATCGACAAGGTGGATGTACATCATAGATGTGGTATAACTATGGTTTATCGCCAGTGTGAATGTATGTCCAAGACGTAGCGTAACTATGGGTTATCGACAGGGTGGATCTATATCCTAGACGTAGTGTAACTATGGGTTATCGACAGGGTGGATGTATATCCTAGACGTGGTGTAACTCTGGGTTATCGCCAGGGTGGATGTATATCCTAGACGTAGTGTAACTATGGGTTATGGACAGGCTGGATGTATATCCTACATGTGGTGTAACTATGGGTTATCGCCAGGGTGGATGTATATCCTAGAGGTAGTGCAACTATGGATTATCGCCAAGGTGGATGTATATCCTGGACGTAGTGTAATTTTGGGTTATCGTCAGGCTAGATGTAAATCTTAGATGTAGTGTAACTATGGGTTATCGCCAGGGTGGGTGTATATCCTAGACGTAATGTAACTATGGGATATCGCCAGGGTGGATGTATATCATAGACGTAGTGTACCTTTGGGTTATCACCAGGGTGGATGTATATCCTAGACGTAGTCTAACCATGGGTTATCGCCAGGGTGGATGTATATGTTAGACGTAGTGTAACTATGGGTTGTCGCCAGGGTGGATGTATATCTTAGACGTAGTGTAACCATGGGTTATTACCTGGGTGTCTATCCTACACGTAGTGTAAATATGGGTTATCGCCAGGGTGGATGCATATACTAGACGTCGTGTAACTATGGGTTATCTCCAGGTTGGATGTATATCCTAGACGTATTGTAACTATGGGCTATCGCCAGGGGTGGCGTCTATCCTACACGTAGTGTAATTATGCGTTATCTCCAGGGTGGATGTATATCCTAGACGTAGTCTAACTATGGGTTATCGCCAGGGTGGGTGTCTATCCTACACGTAATGTAATTATGGGTTATCGCCAGGGTGGATGTATATCCTAGACGTGGTGTAAATATGGGTTATCGCCAAGGTTGGGTTTATATTCTAGACGTAATATAGCTAAGGGTTATCGTGAGGGTGGATGTGTATCCTAGAGGCGGTGTATATAAGGGTTATCGGGAGGGTGGGTGTATATTCTCGACGTGGTGTAACTATGGGTTATCGCGATGGTGGATGTATATCCTAGATGTAGTGTAACTATGGGTTTTCACCAGGGTGGATGTATAACGTAGACGTGGTGTAACTATGGGTTATCGCGAGGGTGGATGTATATCCTAGATTCGATGTAACTATGGGTTATCGCGAGGGTGGATGTATATTATAGACGTAATGCAACTATGGGTTATAGCCAGGGTGGGTGTATATCCTATTCGTAGTGTAAATATGGGTTATCGCAAGGGTGAGTGTATATCCTAGACGTAGTGTACCTATGGGTTATCGGGAGTCTGGGTGTATCTCCAAGACGTAGTGTAAACATGGGTTATCGCCAGGGTGGATGTATATCATAGATACAGTGTAAATATGGTGTATCACCAGGGTAGATGTAAATACCAGATGTAGTGTAACTATGGGTTATCGCCAGGGTGGGTGTATATCCTAGACGTAATGTGACTATAGGATATCGCCAGGGTGGATGTATATCATAGACGTAGTGTGAATTTGGGTTATCACCAGGGTGGATGTATATCCTAGACATAGTGTAGATATGGGTTATCTTGTGGGTGGATGTATATCCTAGACGTAGTATAACTATGGGTTATCGCCAGGGCAGATGTATCTCCTAGACATAGAGCAACTATGCGATCTCGCAAGGGTGTGTGTATATCCTAGACGTGGTGTAACTATGGGTTATTTCCAGGGTGTATGTACATCCTAGACGTGGTGTAACTATGGGTTATCGCCATGGTGGATGTATATCCTAGAGGTGGTGTACTTATGAGTTATCGCCAGGGTGGATGTATATCCTAGACGTGGTGTAACTATGGGTTATCTCCAGGGTGGATGCATATCCTAGACGTAGTCTAACTATCGGTTATCTCGAGGGTGGATGTATATGCTAGACGTGGTGTAACTATGGGTTATCGCCAGCGTGGATGTATATCCTAGACGTAGTATAAATATGGGTTATCGGCAGAGTGGGTGTATATACTAGACGTGGTGTAACTATGGTTTATCGCCAGTGTGAATGTATATCTAAGACGTAGCGTAACTATGGCTTATCGACAGGGTGGATCTCTATCCTAGACGTAGTGTAACTATGGGTTATCGCCAGGGTGGTTGTATATCCCAGAGGTAGTGTAACTATGGATTATCGCCAGGGTGGATGTAAAACATGGACGTAGTGTAATTTTTGGTTATCGTCACAGTAGATGTAAATCCTAGATGTAGTGTAACTATGTGTTATCGCCAGGGTGTGTGGATATCCTAGACGTAATGTGACTATGTGATATCGCCAGGGTGGATGTATATCATAGACGTAGTGTAACTCTGGGTTATCGCCAGGGTGGATGTATATCCTAGATGTAGTGTAACTATTGGTTATCGACAGGGTGGATGTATATCCTACATGTGGTGTAATTATGGGTTATCGCCAGGGTGGTTGTATATCCTAGAGGTAGTGTAACTATGGATTATCGCCAGCGTGAATGTATATCCTGGACGTAGTGTAATTTTTGGTTATCGTCACGGTAGATGTAAATCCTTGATGTAGTGTAACTATGTGTTATCGCCAGGGTGGGTGTATATCCTAGACGTAATGTGACTATGGGATATCGCCAGGGTGGATGTATATCATAGACGTAGTGTGACTTTGGGTTATCGCCAGGGTGGATTTATATCCTAGACGTAATCTAACTATGGATTATCGCCAGTGTGGATGTATATCCTAGACGTAGTGTAACTATGTATTACCTCCAGGGTGGATGTATATCCTAGACATAGTGTAGATATGGGTTATCTCGTGGGTGGATGTATATGCTAGACGTAGTGTAACTATGGGTTATCGCCAGGGCAGATGTATCTCCTAGACATAGAGCAAATATGCGATCTCGCAAGGGTGGGTGTATATTCTAGACGTGGTGTAACTATGGGTTATCTCCAGGGTGGATGTACATCCTAGACGTGGTGTAACTATGGGTTATCGCCATGGTGGATGTATATCCTAGAGGTAGTGTAATTATGGGTTATCGGGTGGATGTATATCCTAGACGTGGTGTAACTATGGGTTATCACCAGGGTGGATGCATATCCTAGACGTAGTGTAACTATCGGTTATCTCGAGGGTGGATGTATATCCTAGACGTGGTGTAACTATGGGTTATCGCCAGGGTGGATGCATATCCTAGACGTAGTGTAACTATCGGTTATCTCGAGGGTGGATGTATATCCTAGACGTGGTGTAACTATGGGTTATCGCCAGCGTGGATGTATATCCTAGACGTAGTATAAATATGGGTTATCGGCAGGGTGGGTGTATATACTAGACGTGGTGTAACTATGGGTTATAACCAGGGTGGATGTATATCCTAGACGTTGTCTAAGTATGGGTTATCTCCAGGGTGGATGTATATCCTAGACGTATTGTAACTATGGGTTATCGCCAGGGTGGGTGTCTATCCTACACGTAGTGTAACTATGGGTTATCGCCAGGGTGGATGTATATCCTAGACGTAGTGTAACTATGGGTTATCGCCAGGGTGGGTGTCTATCCTACACGTGATGTAATTATGGGTTATCGCCAGGGTGGATGTATATCCTAGACGTAGTATAAATATGGGTTATCGGCAGGGTGGGTGTATATACTAGACGTGGTGTAACTATGGGTTATCACCAGGGTGGATGTATATCCTAGACGTTGTGTAACTATGGGTTATCGCCAGGGTGGATGTATATCCTAGACGTGGTCTAAATATGGGTTATCTCCAGGGTGGATGTATATCCTAGACGTAGTGTAACTGTGGGTTATCTCTAGGGTGGATGTATATCCTAGACGTAGTGTAACGATGGGTTATCGCCAGGGTTGCTGTCTACCCTACACGTAGTGTAACTACGGGTTATCGCCAGGGTGGGTGTATATCCCATACGTAGTGTAATTATGGGTTATCTCCAGGGTGGATGTATATCCTAGACGTAGTGTAACTATATGTTATTGCCAGGGTGGATGTATCTCCTAGACGTAGTGTAACTATGGGTTATCTCCAGGGTGGATGTATATCCTAGACGTAGTGTAACTATGGGTTATCTCCAGGGTGGATGTATATCCTAGACGTTGTGTAACTATGGGTTATCGCCAGGGTGGGTGTCTATCCTACACGTAGATTAATTATGGGTTATCGCCAGGGTGGATGTATATCTTAGACGTTGTGTATCTATGGGTTATTGGGAGTCTGGGTGTATATCCTAGACGTAGTATAAACATGGGTTATCGCCATGGTTAATGTATATCATAGATACAGTGTAAATATGGGTTATCACCAGGGTGGATGTATATCCTAGACGTAGTGTAACTATATGTTATTGCCAGGATGGATGTATCTCCTAGAGGAAGTGTAGCTATGGGTTATCTCGAGGGTGGGTGTATATCCTAGACGCAGTGTAACTATGGGTTATAGCCAGGGCAGATGTATCTCCTAGACATAGTGAACTATAGATTATCACGAGGATGGGTGTATATGCTAGACGTGGGGTAACTATTGGTTATCGCGAGGGTGGATGTATATCCTAGACATAGAGCAATTATGGGATATCGCAAGGGTGGGTGTATATCCTAGACGTGATGTAACTATGGGTTATCTCCAGGGTGGATGTATATCCTAGACGTGGTGTAACTATGGGTTATCGCCATGGTGGATGTATATCCTAGAGGTAGTGTAACTATGGGTTATCAACTGGGTGGATTTATTTCCTAGATGTACTGTAACTATGGGTTATCGACAGGGTGGATGTACATCATAGATGTGGTGTAACTATGGTTTATCGCCAGTGTGAATGTATGTCCAAGACGTAGCGTAACTATGGGTTATCGACAGGGTGGATCTATATCCTAGACGTAGTGTAACTATGGGTTATCGACAGGGTGGATGTATATCCTAGACGTGGTGTAACTCTGGGTTATCCCCAGGGTGGATGTATCTCATAGACGTAGTGTACCTATGGGTTATCGAGAGGGTGGATGTAAATCCTACATGTGGTGTAACTATGGGTTATCGCCAGGGTGGATGTATATCCTAGAGGTAGTGTAACTATGGATTATTGCCAGGGTGGATGTATATCCTGGACGTAGTGTAATTTTGGGTTATCGTCAGGGTAGATGTAGAACCTAGATGTAGTGTAACTATGGGTTATCGCCAGGGTGGGTGTATATCCTGGACGTAATGTAACTACGGGATATCGCCAGAGTGGATGTATATCATAGACGTAGTGTAACTTTGGGTTATTACAAGGGTGGATGTATATCCTAGACGTAGTGTAACCATGGGTTATCGCCAGGGTGGATGTATATCCTAGACGTAGTGTAACCATGGGTTATCGCCAGGGTGGATGTATATCCTAGACGTAGTGTAACCATGGGTTATCGCCAGGGTGGATGTATATCCTAGACGTAGTCTAACCATGGGTTATCGCCAGGGTGGATGTATATCCTAGATGTAGTGTAAATATGGGTTATCGCCAGGGTGGATGGTTATCCTAGAGGTAGTGTAAATATGGGTTATTGCCAGGGTGGATGTATATCCTGGACGTAGTGTAATTTTGGGTTATCGTCAGGGTAGATGTAAATCCTAGATGTAGTGTAACTATGGGTTATCTCCAGGGTGGGTGCATATCTTATACGTAGTGTAAATATGGGTTATCGCCAGGGTGGATGCATATTCTAGACGTCGTGTAACTGTGGGTTATCTCCAGGTTGGATGTATATCCTAGACGTAGTGTAACTATGGGTTATCGCCAGGGTTGGCGTCTATCCTACACGTAGTGTAATTATGGGTTACCTCCTGGGTGGATATATATCCTAGACGTTGTGTAACTATGGGTTATCTCCAGGGTGGATGTATATCCTAGACGTAGTGTAACTATGGTTATCGCCAGGTTTGCTTTCTATCCTACACGTGGTGTAACTATGCGTTATCTCCAGGGTGGATGTATATCCTAGACGTAGTATAACTATGGGTTATTGCCAGGGTGGGTGTCTATCCTACACGTAGTGTAATTATGGGTTATCGCCAGGGTGGATGTATATCCTAGACGTAGTGAAACTATTGGTTATCTCGAGGGTGGATGTATATTCTAGACGTGGTGTAACTATGGGTTATCGCCAGGGTGGATGTATATCTTAAACGTAGTATAAATATGGGTTATCGGCAGGGTGGGTGTATATCCTAGACGTAGTGTAATCATGGGTTATCTCCAGGGTGGATGTATATCCTAGACGTAGTGTGACGATGGGTTATCGCCAGGGTTGCTGTCTATCCTACATGTAGTGTAACTATGGGTTATCGCCAGGGTGGGTATATATCCTAGACGTAATGTAACTATTGGTTATCTCCAATGTGGATGTATATCATAGACGTAGTGTAACTATTGGTTATCGCCTGGGTTGCTGTCTATCCTACACGTAGTGTAACTATGAGTTATCTCCAGTGTGGGTTTATATACTAGACGTGGTGTAACTACGGTTTATCACCAGGGTGGATGTATATCCTAGACGTAGTATAACTATGGGTTATTGCCAGGTTGGGTGTCTATCCTACACGTAGTGTAATTATGGGTTATCGGCAGGGTGGATGTATATTCTAGACGTAGTGTAACTATTGGTTATCTCGAGGGTGGATGTATATTCTAGACGTGGTGTAACTATGGGTTATCGCCAGGGTGGATGTATATCCTAAACGTAGTATAAATATGGGTTATCGGCAGGGTGGGTGTATATCCTAGACGTAGTGTAATTATGGGTTATCTCCAGGGTGGATGTATATCCTAGACGTAGTGTGACGATGGGTTATCGCCAGGGTTGCTGTCTATCCTACACGTAGTGTAACTATGGGTTATCGGCAGGGTGGGTATATATCCTAGACGTAGTGTAACTACGGTTTATCACCAGGGTGGATGTATATCCTAGACGTAGTGTAATTATGGGTTATCTCCAGGGTGGATGTATATCCTAGACGTAGTGTAACTATGGGTTATCTCCAGGGTGGATGTGTATCCTAGACGTTGTGTAACTATGGGTTATCGCCAGGGTGGGTGTCTATTCTACACATTGTGTAACTATGTGTTATCGCCAGGGTGGGTGCATATCCTAGACGTGGTGTAACCATGGTTTATCGCTAGGGTGGTTGTATATCCTACACGTGGTGTAACTTTCGGCTATCGCCAGGGTGAATGTATATCCTACACGTAGCGTAACTATGGGTTATCTCCAGGGTGGGTGTATATACTAGACGTGGTTTAACTATGGGTTATCACCAGGGTGGATATATATCCTAGACGTAGTGTAATTATGGGTTATCTCCAGGGTGGATGTATATCCTAGACGTAGAGTAACTATGGGTTATCTCCAGGGTGGATGTATATCCTAGACGTTGTGTAACTATGGGTTATCTCCAGGGTGGGTGTATATCCTAGACGTGGTGTAACTATGGGTTATCGCCAGGGTGGGTGTATATCCTAGACGTGGTGTAACTTTCGGTTATCGCCAGGGTTAATGTATATCCTAGACGTAGTGTAACTATGGGTTATCGCCAGGGTAACATTTATATCCTAGACGTAGTGTAACCATGCGTTATCGCGCGGATGGGTGTATATCCTAGACTTAGTGCAATTTTTCTATGTCACATGATACGTAATAGGTGTCATTCACCAAAAATATGAATCTTCGTAATAGAATAATTTTGTTCTTTCATCAGCAAGAGGCCCAAGGGGCCGGTATCCCTCACCTGGAACATAGGCATTTAAACTCGAGAGGCAATTGGCTATAAGTAGGGGTTCTGGAGTTATTTTTGCGAAAACTATGTCATTCAAGATGGCTATTAAACACATTTGGACTTTTGCCCTAGATAATGTTTGCCGAGTCTTGAATTGATTCCGCAAGCGGATTCGAAGTTTTTTAAAGACGTTTCTAAAAATCAGCCAAAATCCAAGATGGCCGCCGGCTAAATTGGCCGATCGCCTTCTTTTCAACAAACTTGAATCTCTACACCAAGGTTGCTTCCTGCCAAATATAATTCAAATCGGCCCAGTGGTTCTATAGAAGACATTTTGAATTTCCCATTGCTTTAGCATGGGAACTTTTGTCAGGAAAATGATCCAAGATGGCTGCCAATCCGTTTATCCAACAGAATAACCAAAAACATATATAAAACCAATTTCAGCCTCAAATTCCATCAAATAATAAAATCTAATATGGCCATCAAACATACTATATTTTGATTGGACCACGGCGGCCATGTTTTTTCTGCATCAACTTCCCTTGAACACAATTTAATGGCCCTTAGTCTCTAATCATATCTGCCAAATTTTGGCCCGTTCCCTTCAGCAGTTCTGGAGAAGAGTAGTCATTTTCACTAAAACTAGATCAACCAAGATGGCGGCCAAACCATCTGACCAATCAAGTTCCACTGAACAAACTTGGTTCAGTTCTTGCCCTAGATCATATTTCATGAGGTGTGTATCACTCCCCCAGGCGGTTTCGGAGAACAATATTTTTAAACACGTTTCCTAAAATCGGACAAAATCCAATATGGCCGCCGGCCAAATTGGCCGAGTGCCTTCGTTTGAACAAACTTGAATCTCTATGCCCTAAGGATGCTTCCTGTCAAATATAATTCAAATTGGCCGAGTGGTTCTTGAGAAGTCGTTTACAGGAAAAGTTGATCTATGGATAGATCGATGGACGGACGATGGACGGACACACGATTGACGGTCGCCATGGCATACGCTCACTTGGCCTTTCAGGCCAGGTGAGCTAATAACAAGTGCAACATGGAGCATATGGTTGAAATTGCATTTGCATAATGATGGTGAGGTTGGAAGAATGCTCTAATTTGTTTGTTCAACAGTTTATTCCGGATTCCGGTAAGTTCGTCTGATCTTCTTGTCGCAATGTCGGACATTCCTTAAACTACTCCAAATAGTACTGAAGTTATCGAATAAGAGTTCCAATATTTTTTGAGCGAGTGTTTTCATCAGAGGGCATACCTATTCTAAGATAATTAGCCTTAGTGCAAATGGACGCGAGAGGGGAGATAACTATCGATAACTGTCAGTGCCGGCGAATACCGAACAGAGTAGTTGGACTTACAATCTTATATCTGAGTAAACAGCCTAGCGTATCGTACACAATGCACACCCCCACCCCGGTATCAGCTAAAAGCGGGTTTCCCTGCGTGCGTTATCCGTCTTCGTTGTCCATCCCGTCACCAGTCTTCATCAACAACACACGGGTTTTTTTAAATCCATGTTGCCAATCTCAATAATTTTATGTGGGCAATGTAAGCCCGTTTTCGATAACTTACCATCAGGATTTCGGGGTTTCCTAGTTTTAAAGTGGCCGGACAATTCTCTCATAGCCGAGTATACGACAATACATCATTAACAGGTATTGGCTATGGTTGAAATATTAGTTACCTCTCCAGGATGTAGAAATTGTTTGAGTGTAGCTTTCGTGACCATCTCGATAGCTTCTTCCGCACTAACTGGTGGTCGCTTGTAAACTGAATATGGTCAGTTCTTGTGGAGTCACGTGACAGCATTGACTGGTAGACTGCTGACAATTTCTACTTCATGATCGATAACTAATTTTTACTTATTATGAATCATCCAGGGATCGGGACCAACATTTTGGAAATATGTATGGGGGTTTATTCTTGGCACGTGAAGTCACATTTTAAATTTTAGGTCAATTTCGTACTAACCATTTGCGACGAGCTCACGTGGCTGGTCGCCTATAGTTAACTAGCTAGTTAACTAGTTCGAGGTCAGCTTGGACGTATTTAACTTTAGTTAACAATGGTTGGCTAGTCGAATTTGACAATACTGTTTTACAGCAGTCATTTTATATTTGATAAAACAATATAATTGCGATTCATATGAAAAATAGAATCTCAAATTCGTACACGTTTAATATCAAGATAGCCAATTTTAAAGGTAGGTACACATAAATACGGTAAATCTGCGTCAAACGCATCCGTCTAAATGCAGGTGTTCAACAGAACTTTAACGGACGATAACGATCAGTATACATTTCAATGAAGGCGTACATATAAGCGCGTTAAATGCGTTCAACGCATACTGTAGTTCGCGGGGATGGGGTGGGTTCGCGCTAGTCCGCCATGTCGCTTTGCTCCACCGCACCACATGTGCATGATGGGCGGGAGCGCTGGTTAGCTGGGGTTCTCGGGGGCTGTGGATCCAGCATCGCGTCTCTCCGGAGGGAACAAAGACTGGCCTATAGAACCGGTGGAACGTTCATGTTCCAGTCGGGCCGTGCAACCATTGCAGCCGAGATTGAACCACACGATCTCATCCCAACTGTTCGTGTCACCGGTATGACGGCCCATACTAATTTAGAATACGGAGGAGATGGTAATAATTAAACAGTCAGAAATTTATTAACTATACGAACAATATCACTTGTTCGACAGTAATGAGCAAATAATACAAAACATAGAGAACCGGTGTCCTTTCCACGTGGTGTCGCCGAAGGTACCACACATATACTTGAATCCCCAGGGGTATCCCCGCAAGGGAGGAGCGCAACGAGTCACTTGGTAGTTTAATATAAACTAACTATACCCCTAACACACAGAACACTGTTGTTGCGAGAGGAAAGTGCCTGGCGCGGGCCTCCTTCACAGGAACATGTCTTCAACGCCGAAGCAGAGGAAAAGAGCTGGCAAAAAGGGCCACTATTTTATTCAACAGAAAATGCTAAGTGCTGAAAATCCTAGTGAAGCTACAATTAATGTGATGCACACTGGTCTACATGAAGATGGACCGAATGATTTCCGAAGAATTCACAGATCACCGTCTTATGTAGGTTCAAAGTTACTGCATTGGTAGTTGCCGCTTTATTTATGCAGTCCTTCTGCTACATTCAAACCTACCAATTGGTTATTAGATACGAGTACAAGCTTTGGCATCCTTAGCATCCTTAGCACATGGCCAAACATGAACCATCTTTGCTGGGCGACTTTTACAGACAGCGGCGGCGTATTACACATCTTGTATAGTGCATCATTCGAAATTATGTTCTCTGACCATCGGTGTCCAGTGATGGTGCGTAGGTGTTTGCGGTGGCAGGCGTCAAGTCTGTCTAGAACTGCCTTTGGAGCTGCACAGCTGTTACAGTTATACATCATCAAGGATACGCAGTTTGCATTGTATAAACGTAGTCTTTTTTTACCAAGGACATCTTTGATCTGCGAATCCATGGCTTCCAGAAGGACTGGAAAGCTATGTTTCTCATGATGCAGCGTGTAGTAATGTCAGCAGTATTGCAGAGCAGTGAGCCCAGGATTTTACTTTTCCTCCATGGTTCGCCGCCACGGAGTGGATCGTCATTTTCTTTAGGTTCATGCTTTGTAGATAGGTATATGTAGGTGAATTCTGTTTTGGATTCATTCATAGAGCTTCTTAATTTTTAATTTGCATATTCCATCTCTAGTGGCATGCCCAGTATTGACACCAGCGGTTTGGTCTTGTGGAGTTTCCCCACATGGATTTCAATGCAGCAGCCATGTAACAGGTAAAGAGCACAGGGGAAGGACCAACTCCCTGTGGGGAGCCAATTGACGTCTCAAACTCTACAGACTTCACTGACTTGACTTGTACTCTCAGCTTGGTGTCTGCAAGCAGCAGTCTCACTAGTCGTAGTTGGTACTGGCCTGGCGTAGTACATTTAGGATGTTTGAGCGTTTAATTGTGTCGAAGGCTCGTGACATGTCAATGGCTATTTTGTGGAAATCCCAGTGTTTGGACATGACTACCATCCAAGCATGCATTGAGCCCATACAATGTCTGCACAGCTGCGGTTGAAGCCACTTTGACATGTTCCGGTGAAGATGTCGAGCTTGTCTCGGATGCGGCATAGAGTAACATTGGATAGGATTTTCCGTATGCTGTTAAGGAGCACAATTGGCCGCAGATTGACTTGGGGGCCAGGTGGCTTCTTGGGCTTGGGTAGCACGATAAGGATGCCTTGGCCTAGAGCGTCAATGGGAAGGTGGTGGACAAATGCTGAATTGATTATGTGCGTGATCGGTTTTGAGATAATGTCACTTGCATATTTGAATAGTTCACTGCTCATGCCCTCAGGTCCAGATGCACGTCCATTTTTCAGGGCTTAAAGTGCCTTCTCAACCTCTGCTGTATTAATTTATGTTAGTAATGGCCTGGGGTGTCCTGAGAATGGGTGCAAGGGCTCATGATTGTGTTCAGTGGACTGTTCCTTGAACCATTCTCGCATTGTCTCGGCCTTGCCCTGGTCAGTCCCGATAAAGTGTCCTTCGGAGTTGTGTACAGTTAGTGGTGGTGTGTAGTCAGCAACACATTTTGTGGCAGTCATCTGCAGCAGTGATTTCCTCTGCTATGGCGTCTGCTTGTTGGATAGCAAGATCTTTTAAGCATTCGCTAATGTGGCGCAGAATGTTATTGCGTTCCTGGCATAGTTTGGTGCGATCTTCACTTTGGCCACTTTGATAGATGCACAGATGTAACACTTTCTGTTCTGCTGATAGTTTTACTACGAGAGGGTTGTCAGTATACCTAGTTCTGTTTTTTAGAACACCTATGGTGCTAGTAGCTGATGATTCCATAGATATCAATATTTTGGTTAGGGCTTCGTTTGGATTGGAGCTAACGTCGATGTTAGCTATCTGCTCCCCGAGGACCGTTTTGTATGACATTTGAGTGTCAGTGTCGCTGATGAGCTTGGGTAAGTTGTAGGTGACTCTACCCTCTTGTCTGGTATGGCGTTTATACATTAGATAGAGCTGGATCATATGGAGGTGTGCAATGACTGGCTTATGGTCAGAATTGAGGTATGTGCCTGCATAGGAACGAGCATCCTGAAGTAGGGGTTTTGCTGCCGTCTTGAATAGTATGAAATCTATTTGGTTGAAGACAGCTTTTGTAGCCTTAGAACCTTTTGGGGCTTTGCGATCAGTAATGTGTCCATTCCATGTTGTCTGGTGACAGCATGGGTGTTTGAAAGCCGTATTTGTGGCAAATAGGCCATTGGAACTAAGGAATGCCACCAGTGCATCTCCATTGCTGTTGTGTGTGCCCTCTCCATACGATCCCATGCATAAGCCAAGTCCTGAACTTGTGTCCACAATGCCAAGTTTACCCATCTTGTTGTTGAAATCGGCACACACGAAGAGTTGCCATCTAGCTGTGATAGTAATGGCGGAGCTCAGTTCTGCATAGACGAAATCTAATATAGCTGGATTCTCTTTAACCCTTTCGGTAGTTGGCCCATATGCATTGACTATGCGACACTTAGTGGTGGTGCGCTTTCGGTTTGGTATAGCCAGGTCGATAAATGCAGGGCGATCATTGGCATATCCAAAACTATTGACATCGTCCAATACCCTTGGTCCGATTACGAAGCCTAATCCACGGTAAGTGGCCTGTTTTTGCTCATTAAGTACTAGCTTATGGCCTGTCTGAAGTTGCTGCTCTGAGTGTTTAGCTACTTTAGTCTCTTGAATGCATGTGATATTGATTTTAGAGTGTTCATAGTCTGCACCTAAGGTTTGCCTGTTTGATGTTGCTGTTAGACCACGTACATTCCACGTAGCTGTGGTAAGCTACTGGGAAGATTGCGTTGTCCGAGGATGTCGAGCACAGTTTCTTGTTAGAAGGTTATACATAGTCAGAGTTGCCTCTATATGCGGATGTCAGCCCGCAATCCTTGATGACTTAGTTTCCCAACAAAGGTTGTACTTATGGAGGAGACCGGCGTGGAGGTGTCATTTTTCTCCTTCAAGAGGCAATAACTCATATAAATAAGAGGCACTAAGGTAACTGGCCAATTTTACACAACCTTCCCGGTGCATGGGGCTACATTACAACCACAACCTGAAAAGACGCGTAAACTATGCGTCTCTTGTAGAGAAATTGTCCCTAACTAATTTAAACCTATCCTATCGTGCTAGAATAGCCAGGTTTAGTCGGTAACATGTCAAGCTCAAACAATTAGAGCACGATCAGCGACATCAGTGTAAAATTGATGCTGGGGGGAATATAGTGATGCAGATATATTGTTGCTGTATAGTATTACCTAACATACTGCGTCTTAGAGTTTTTATGAATAAATAAAAGCACATTAACTAGGATGGCTACTTGACATATACACAAATAACTAAGACAGCGTCAGCGGTATATCACAGGTCATAGGAATAATAGGAGCATAGGATCTAATGGATGCTGTTAGTTGAGAGCACCCACAGAAAACAAGGATAATATGTACAGTATGAAACTGAAAGTATAAAAATGTGGTCTTAGGACCGGTATGGCACCTATTGGTCATCAGTGCCTAAATACAGAAATAAGTATATACACGATAGTATAGTTACTTGAGTACATATTGGTCACTGGTACAGTAGAAGCTCATAAGTCACTGAAATTGATACGCTAATATGAAATAGCACGAGATGGCACGATCACTACTGCGGGGCAGTATTTCCGCAAGCAGGTTTCTGCAGGCAGGTTTCCACAGGCAAACTGTTGATGCGGCTCACTTTCAAGATGGTGAAGAAGAACAGGTAACAAGATGACCACTGGATAGTCAAAGTAACCGAAAGATAATCTACACAGTTTGCTGTAAAGTTTCTGTCTGGCGACGGTAGTTTGAAAGTTGAAAGTAACCCATTAACAGAGAGGGCTACTACTATGAATAATTATAATGCACGTACAATAACTGGGTACACGGTGTGGGATATGTCGTATAGCTGATGCAGTGCACCGAGCAAAGTTCCACCAGACTGTGGGCTAAAAGTTAACCATCACACACGATGTGCAGCACCGCACGTTTGAATCCACTTCTTCAGGACGGTTGGCAGATCCGGTGAGTCATCCACCAAGAATCACCATCAGCTCTACATCCCATAGAATTGCATCATACCACAAGGCCCTTTCCGCAGAGAAGCTCCCCTAGGAAAGTCTGGATGCGGGAGTTATAACTTTAATTAATTTGTTGCTCCCAGGTGGCCATCTTGGTGCATCCAAAATTGTTGTATCGCGGAAAGTCTCTGTAAGACTGCTCACCGGCGCAGGAGATCTCAATTCCAAATGGCACTGCTGCTATGTAGGCACCGCAGTCAGTTAGCAGGTCTCCCATGCCTAGCACTGCGCTGGTCCAGCAGTCTTGTTGACGCGTTGGCTTCCACGCCGATGATGCTCCTGATCTTCAATTTTTCATCCCTTTTATCCTTCTCATGATGTAAAAGGCAGCCGCTACAGCCAATCAGTGGGCGAGCAGTAACCAATCAGCGTGCCGCTAAAAGTGATGACGTGGCTATCACGTCAACAGCACATTTCTTATTCTGTCTAATGCACACACACGATTGCGACGTCAAGAGCAATATTTTGAAAATAATTTAACGGGTGTTTTAATGATAACTCTGCCATTTTTGGTCCGATTTTAAAATGGTAAAAGTAGTGTGATCCTCGTTTCATTCCGGTCTTGATAGGTACCGAGAACGAATGGGACCAGAATGATTTAAATAAATCACATGTACCAGCTCGTTACACTGTAGGCACACACTCCCTCCCAATCCTGACACATGTTGCCAGGGAAACTCCAATGCGCGCTCATGCACACTACGCACTTTTATGGACTTAATCGTTTTTAATGAAAACCTCTCACATAGGGCTTATATATGTGTATTATCCTACCCAGGGGGCGTGCATGGAACGGCCATCCCATGCCCAGATTAGCTGGGGTGGTCTGTATCCATCCAGTCGGTTCGCGCTACACCACCCCCTCCTAGTTTGAAACCCGTGACAAACGCTCAACGCACCATGGATCGAACGTACGGGAGCATGCTGGGCAGTGGGCAGGAATTATAGACTTCCTGAGCGGTTTTGTTTGTTTTATTTCGTGATACGTGCTGTATTTTATTTTATTACCGTGATTAGGCTAAAACAATAGCTCGCATGGGTGTTCTCTTGGATGAGGATAATTATTTTCCGCAGAGAACACCCAAGCTCCAACGTGCCGTAATCATTTATATTATAAAGAAAAAAAAAGAAAAGTATATATATATATATATATATATATATATATATATATATATATATATATATATATATATATATATATATATATATATATATATATATATATATATATATATATTAAAAGACATGTATATATGTTAACACATAGTAGTAATATCACAGTGATATGGAATTACGCATTCATACTGGATATATGAGGGTATGCATGCAGTGCGGCCCGTTTTGGCGGGTCAACGCGGATAGCTCTCGCTATCCAAATGTTCGGCCCGGTGTATTAACGCGGGAAGAAAAATAATAAGAAACATATCAAATATAATAAAGTAAAAACTGGTCTATCAGGCAGCCCCAGCATAGCTGAGACTGCATGGTGGGAATATAGACATATTCGCTGAGGTGTGTTGTGTACTTACATGGCACACGACGTGTTTACAACACAGGGATGAGACATAGCTATGCAAGAATATTGTGCGGCTATATAGGATGACCGTGGTCAGCCTAGGGACTGGCTGTCAATTAGAAAAACATATAATAAGAAGAATATTTCAAAAATGATAAAATAATAAATTCCACTCTTCCGCACATCTACCTATAAATTCTGCTGCAACCACGATACAGTGCCCTTAGACGTCCGCTTTAAAATTTCCCCAGCGAGTCTGGATTCCATGACTTGTGGTGGTCGGCCGTGGTGGGTGGACCTCTGCTGCTGAAATATCACTATCTATCATGTCCAGGTCAGTAATACTAAAACTGGAGGAAGGTGCTGAAGTGTCTTTAGATGCGCAAGTGGTGGTAGTGATGATGACGGGTGCGGTACTGACTGGCGGTGGTGTAGAGACTGCAGCCATTACTGTTGTCATGGAGGTTGTGCTGGTACTGCGTTCTGCAGGCTCGTTGAGTGTCATGAACCTGATGAGTGATCACAGTGTGATTGGTGTTGCTGTGCTTGCAGATAACTTCCCGATTTTAACTGCTTTTAATAACTTGCTGGAGGTCATCCTAGGAACTGCATGGATATCCGAAGGCTGGTGTGCTATTCTTTATTTCCCTGAGTATGGATGCTCTGGTGTAGTTATCTTGCAGATAGCTGGATCTAGTGAAATACCAGTGCTGCGTGCGGGTGCTGGAGTGCTGGTCTGTGGTGCGGTGGTGATGGTGACGGCTTCCATAAGGCGAATCTCCACATCTGTGATTAAACTACATGGAGAAATTGATCTATCTGATATGTTCTGTAAAGCAGGTTTGGAAATTGTCACAGGTGTAGAGATCAGCTGAAATGGGCTGGCCAATTACAGATGCTGATGTGGATGCGGTGATGATGCTGCGTGCGGTCGGTGATGTCACTGCAGGTGCGAGCAGTGTGGAAATCACAGTTGGTATTGATACCGATGTTGTGAAGGCTGCCAGTACTGGACGTACTGGTGCTGCCGATATCGTGGTGAGAGATGCTGGCATGCTGCTTGTAGACGGTTGTGTTTCTGATGCTGATGGCCTAATCTAATGCGGAAAGTCAGTTTGTCACCACTTCGTATGTTTGGTCTCCACCATCTTTCCCATTGGTAACACAGTAACTGGTAAGCGGCTTTCAAAATGTGCGGCGAGAATATCCACGTCTTCACTTTGTTCACCATGTTCTAATGTTACTACTAATACACAATGTTTAAAATTCAATGCGTGCGTTCCACCGTACCACGTTGCTGAGTAGAGGTACTTTCAACCTGCACAAAAGGCATGTTGTAGAAGATGATCACGATTAACATGAAGGGTTAAGTCCGAATTTCTGGAGACGGCATGGGTACAAGGTTGTCCGTTTGGCTGTAGCGCAGTACATGGATACTTCTTTCTGGGATACGATGGTGTAGACTCCTCCGAGCTGTCGGACAAAGCGAGATCTTCCGCAAGTGACATCTTACTTCTGCATGATGATAAAGTGTGGAACCACCTAACCTAATCTAAATTTTGTACCTCATCATAACTTTTTCTAGCCTATAATAGATAATAATAAACTAATAAGAAACAGCAGAATTTGGTTTACGACACGAAAGTACCTTAATGCTCGATCTTCCCCTGTGTCTAGTTTGATGGGAAGATGAAGTTTCAGTGCATGCTTTCCTTCTTTTATACTTTTTGGTGATGTCACAGGAGGGCGAATGACCACACCCAAATGTTTTAAGGGTGAGTCGGTCACACCCTATATGGTAAGTTTTGTTTTTAATTCTCCTGGAGTCAGATCACGGATTCCCTCCATAGAAAGGAAGTAATTATAAATATAAAAAGGAAGCATAGTCGCTTTCATCCCCACTCGGCAGAAAATCGAGTCTCTGATAAAAAAAATCTGGAACTATTTATTCCCGGGGAAGCTCGCCTTTAATTAGGGTGAAGCAGTTTTTCAGATTGGATGCTTATAAACTCGCCTGTTCAAATTTCAGTCTGGATCGCCCGATGGGTTGTGGGAGCGCGTGATGACGTCAGCGGCCTTGGCCCCGACTCACCCCTCTCACCTCCTCCATCATGGTGTGGTAGATACGCATTCGGGCGGTGTTGATTAGTGACTGGAACATGTAGGCAAGAGACTATTTGAAATTCTATGTGTCGTTATACTGTCGAAGTTTTGATGCTGCTTCAGCAGCCCACGCATCAATGACTTGTATACGTGGTAGAACAGTTGTGTTCTTAATAAACAATTAGGACAGGAAAACTGACTGTAATTTATGGTTTGGTTTAAACAGCTCCATGTCTTGCGGAAATCAAGTCTACTAATTCGGCGAAGTTGGACTGTGTTTTCCTGGTGGGTGGATGGCCAAGCATCCTCATCTGTGGGCAGGACTAGTCTCATCCCCACCTAGACCAAACTTAATGATTATTACAATACAGCTTGGAAAATGTGTGCCTCAGTATTACAATTACAATACCGTCGTATGGAGATTGTGAATACAGTCATCCTGAGTGTCTGTGTTTATGTTGTGTTGGTGAGTTTGATTGATACGCATGGCTGCTTATCTGCAGATGATTCTTGCGCTGTGGTGAAGTGTAACGTTTTTATTACCATGGGGTTGGGCGGGGTGGGTGGGGGTGGGAGGGGTGGGGGGCTAGCGGCGTGTGGGTGGTGTCAACTTTATCGGACATGATGTATTTCGCTCTGTAATGGCCGAGTCCGGAGGTGGAACAGAGTTACTTTAGAGCGTGGGGGACCAAGAAGGGTGCTGTCGTAACTTGGATCAATCCATTATCGAATTCACGTTCGGTAGCAAAATCCTACTTGTTATGGATGACAGACTGCGGGCATCTTGCTCTCTCAATAATATTGACTGTTCTACGTGTGATTGACGTGGGAAAGATTTAGCTGTTTCTATACGATGATTCCGGGGGTGGGGGGGGGCGGGGTGGTGGGGAAGTGGGGAAATCCCCCATAGTGCGTACTGTAGATGGCTGCGGTCTTGCTCCTCCTTTCCATATGATCGATTTTCCGTAACCAGGATAAGAAGGTATTTGCAGAAAATGTTGTCTCGTGGTGTTGATGGTGGTGATCTGTTGTATGGAAGTCGGGGTTGCTGTATGATGCTGGCTTACAGCGAATTGGGAATATCCAGGTTTCCAAGCCAGTGAATGCCGAGTATATTTCTAATATAGAAATGTCAGGTTGCCGAAAGCACTGAGCTCTCTGCATTAGTGCGGTAGGGAATGGTACGGAAAAAGGTGTCTCTAACTTTTTCAATTATAAAACGCTAGGTGCATGCTTAACGATGTTGTTGATGATGTTAACTGTTTCCGCGATGGTTTCTCTATAACCGTGTGTGCTTGTTGTGTTTGCGCGATGACGAATTGAAGTATCCAGCCTTGTGGGCAAGTGTATTCTGTATGTTCCTGGCTTTCTGTGTCCTGTGTGATGTTCTGACTGTTCACGGAGAGGGGGGTTGGGATTGGTAGAACGATTGCGGTTGTGGATGCCCTTTGGATGGAGAGGGTCATCTCCCGTTACACGATGGTTGGTACTCTGTCATAGTCTTTAAGTACTGGGAATATTCGAGCTGAGAGTCTGCTGAACAGGCTGCTTCCCTACCCACCGCCAGCGGGGTGGGGGTGAGGGGGGGGGGGGGGGGTGGGCGGGGTGGTAGTGTGCTGCGGTGTGGGAGCTCCTCTCTCCTGAAACAGCCGATTCTCGCATATCTGAAGATTGATGGTCAACGGACGACGAGTGGAGTGTGAAATGGACAGGACGGATGATGGCCGAACTTGATGCATAGATGAGAGACACGAGTTGGAATGGGGTGGTGGTGTGATCGGGTGGGGTGCATCCTGTACTGAGATTTGGCTCACAGTTTGATGACTTGGATGGGTACACCAAGTTGTGCAGTTTTGCTGTTCTTCAAAACAAGCCAAGGCCGCATCAAGCCTCTTCACTCCCATGCTATTTATCACATATTCCATCCCACAGGAAGCATGGCCTGGGGCAGCCTCAGAATTCGCTTGTGGTAACTCTATGTTGGGCCTAATAGCATGAAGTGGGTGGGAATGTGAAGAGGTCGTCAGAACAGCAGAACGTCCTTCCCCTTGGACAACACAAACGAGAAAGTCTTCAGATACGACTTCCCAGACCTTGTAGACCCGCTCTAAGGCGGGAGAGGGCGAGTACGTACACAAAGTATCTAGTCATCGTCCTCAGTGCTAGCCATATGTTCACCACACTTCTGGATTGGGAGGAGAGGTGTCAAACTGGCACATCGGTGCTCAGGACCAACGTTGTAAATACTTGTTTCCATAGGAACATCTGTCTGGGTACCGGTGTCACGTGGAACGCCCAGCCTGAGCTCGGGTACTGGGTCATCACTGACACAAGGTTTAAGTCAATCGAAGTGGATGACTGAGGTCAGGCCATCCGAGGCGCGGGTGCGGTAGGTCACGTCTGGTTTCCTACCTAGGAAACATAGGTGCCTTTTCACTGGTAGCTCAGTTTACTGGGGACGTTTAAAGAACGTCGCGAATCATGAACCCATAACATTTTTCCCGCCTCATACGGGTCTCCATGCACC
>CM067365.1:67899953-67924953 GCA_034401795.1 Chaetoderma sp. LZ-2023a
ATTGTCGGTTGGCTGGACAGTCACTCTGATAGTCCCCTACCTTCTGACATCTAAAACACGTTACTGATCGCTTGGGTGGTGATGGAGCGGTCGGTGCTGCATAGCAGTCAGAAGCCATATTGAAGATTTTCTGTCTCCGGGTCTATACGTGTTCTACTACCTCTCTGGCAAGTTTATGATGGAGGTGATTGCTGCGACAATCACTCACCAAAGATGTAGTAGAATCTGGAGGTTATCGGCTCGCCTCGTCGCGGATGATAATGACGATATTTTTGTTGATAACCGTGCCTATTCTAACTTATCAGAAGATTACTGAATTCGGCGTAGGGTCGCCCTACACTCTGGAGTTCCTACACACAACCCAAACTCGTGTCTTGCAAGCAAGAGGATACTTTTATTTGCTACACTAACTGTACACTTAACTAGTAGATTAATATTGATATATTACGATGAAGATATTACTTAAATAATTTACGATGACTACTTGATTACTGGAAGTAATTTTAACAGTTATTACGGCTAAGTCTTGTCTACTCCTAGAACTTATTCTAGTATGCTTATCGCAACCTAGCTTGACTGATAACACAATTAACTATTTCGACTTACGTAGCAGCACTTCTGCATACGGAATCACGATGGTGAAGATTAATTCTACATTAGGCAAAGTGCCCTATTTATTTGCTTCGGTGTACCCGAAGTTATATACATATTAAGATATATAGATATATACATATCTTAATATATATTATTCGTTTCAATGATTGTTCTGGGTAGGTTACAAGCACAGCTTGATTGGTCTGGATAATCAGTCCGCCAATCAACGTCTGCTTATCTCCTCCTAGAAGCTCTTTCATGTTACTGTTGGTCGGCCTGACCAATCCATGATCGTCTACCTTTCGATTCTCGCTTTGAAACATGTTCTTCTTTATTCTTTGCCACAGAGTTTGATCGATGCTCATTGATCATGACGTCATCTCGACTAATCAAACTCTGGAATTCTCTTCTATGGAGCTACCGCTGCACAGGGTCAAAGCGGTGTTGGCTGGTTCTGATTTGATGTGATCTGTCAGCTAACTAACAACATCATGGAATGTGTTGTTGTAGCACGCCTTTCTATGATTGACATATAGTTGATATACAAATTTCGATTATGTTATTAATTCCTACAGGACGCTACAATGTCTATGTCCTGTCCCTTGCCTATCCTGAATAAGCCTGTAGGATACGATGGTTAATAAGCACATGAGCTGTATGTCTCATTGCCAGCTGGTGTTGTTGTACTTTCGCAAGAGATCAGAATGTATACCGTCATCAACTATATTCAGTCTGTCCTGTACGATTCCTATTGATTCTTATCACTCGATTATTTCCTAAACTAACGGCCGAAACGACCGCTGAATATCATAAAAGTGTGTGCCGATCCCCCAGCAACAACTTTCATCTCAACTATTGCCAGATACACATCAACTCATTTTACTTCAATTTCTACTTTAATAATGAATACTTCATCCGACAGTTTCGATTCTCTTTTGATTCTGTTTCGCCGAAACAGTACATCAGCAGCACTGGCTGATGTCAACCAGTACGGCGTATTACATGATTAAATATTATGTATGATGATAACTCGGTTCATAAGCTCACCTGGTATTTTCAAACATGAATTTCATTTAGGACTTACTCGTAAATATAAGATATCCGGTGGGGTCATGACTTCGCACAAGACGCTCCCATATCTACAATATGTCCTAGCTTCCCACAGTTAAAGCAGGTTATAGGTTTCTGTGCTCTCTGTGTGCGTGGTGCACGGGTTGCGGTTGGTCGGTTTGGCTGTGGCTGTACTGCCTGAGCGCAGTTGCGTGTAAAGTGGCCTTTCCGACCACAATTGAAGCAGGTTGGTGCCTCCTTTTTCTTCGGCGCTGTTTTTATTGCAGCTCTGGCTCGCTGCTGTTGTTGTGATGGCTGTTGTGGTGGTCGAAATGTCGGACCACTCTGAAGATTCTCAATAACAGCTTTTCTATTAGTTTGCTTTGCTGGGCGATCTGCCTGTTCATACTGTTAATAACTGCCCACACACCCCTGCCCTCTTCCTCGTCGATCATGTCGACCTCCATTTCCCGCTCATGACGAACGGGGATGTGCATGGCCTGCAGTAAATCGTTACAGCCTTCTTCATCCTCGGTCATCTCCATGGCTGCGGTCAACGTCTTAATCTTCTTGCGGACAATTCGCCTTCCCATGCTTTGAGCTTTCAGGGCCTTGATGTATGCGGACAGTATAATCCGCTACCTGTCCTCGTTCTGGGTTGGGTACGCTCGGGCTGATAACTCTATATAGCGGCGATTGAACGAGATGATCATCTCATTCATCCTCTGTCGCACCGCCTCCAGGTCGTACTTGACCATCTCGGTTTCATTTGCCAACACAAAATTGAGGGTCACGAATTCTCGCAACTGTTCATATGTGACCTCGTCACGTACCTTCCCCAAGACGAATTGGTCTATCGCCTTGGACATCTGTCCCCTGGATGCACGGGTCATTATGTAGACCGGGGTCCCTTCCAGATTCCCCTCGGTGGCTTACCACACCCTTCTTGTCTCATCGAGGAATTATCTGACTTCCTCAGGCAACAAGCCGTCACAGGGCTTAGTCCAATGTGTTAATTCTCTCACCTCCTGGCGGTAAACTCTGTTTTGTTCATGCCTGTCCTCTTCCCGCGTTATTGTCTGGGTCATGGTGGTGCCTATCGTCTGCATCACCTCAACGGCTTCCTTAGGATGCTCAGCGATTTTCACAAGTTCTATGTAGTTATTTACCCTATCATTTAATTCGTTCAATACTGAAATTACAGGCCTTGTTGGCGGAGTACTCATATTTTACAAAGTACTTACATGGTTTCACTGTTTTGCACTCCAGTGCGAAATAACAATATCCAAAACGAACTATACGAATCTACGACGATACCGAATCTAGTTGAATCCTAGCAGGTGAAGTCAATGAAGATTTTGGGTTTCTTCAGGAACTTCTTCTTGCTTAATTAATGATGATGATGTTATTTTTCACCGCTACCGGTAGCTGACTAGCGTTGCTGCGACAACGACTACTGGTAACGACGAAGGATGACGGCAGTCAGGCTCGCCTCGTCTGACAGATGGTGAAGTGACGATATTACTTTAATGACTGCTGGGCCTATCTGACTATTTGGATCTCCAAGTAAGGACTGGGTGACGCTCCCAGTTCACGACTAGATTCCTAACTTCTAAATTACTGACAAACTCAGGTCTTACATAAACGTAAGATTAAACTTTTAGTTATAAATATTACAAGTTTTGAAGCAAGAGCAAAATCGCTCACAATACAGACTTGGTACAAAATATGTGTACACCCAACAAGAATTTAACTATCTCCTAAGGCTACATCTATGCGAAGTCTAACAGAGTTTCGTTATGCCTACAAGCAGTAGCTCACGAACTGAACACCTACGAGATGTTCAGTGAATCACGGATGGTGATGGATTCCTTTACCTAAGAGATTTCTCGCCTTATATACTCTTAGATTTCGATCTCTTGCCAAGATCTATAACAATTATAATAACTATATTCCTCTTGAATCTATTCCTATCTATTCCTACAACTCTTCTAGATATTCCATAAGCACACTTTGACTGGCTGAACAATCAGTCCGCCAATCAACTTCTGCTTATTTCCTCCTAGAAGTTCTGACCTGATAACTGATTGGCCCTCTCAGCCAATCAGTGATTCCTCCATCCTTTGCCCGGCGCACAAATCTATTCTTCATTATTCTTTACTGCAGAGTCTGATCGATCCCCATTGGTTATGACGTCATTCTAACCAATCATACTCTGCCTAATTCTTCCATGGAGATTGCGCCTCACATAGACAAAGCGGTGGAGACCAGTTCTGGTTTGATGTGATCTGTCAGCTAACTAACAGCATGACGGAATGTGTTGTTGTTGCATGCCATCAAATGAGTGACATATAGTTGATATACAAATTTCGATATTGTTATTAATTCCTAAAGGACGCTACAATATCCATGTCCTGTCCATTGCCTATTGATGGAGCAGCCTCAGGAATATTAGGGTGCATAGGCACATGAGCTGTATGATCTCATTGCCAGGTGGTGTTGTTTCAACCTAGTGTGAGAGGATCACCTACGTCATCAACTATGTCTGTTTGTCACGTTCAGTTTCATATCTCCCAACACTGATTATTATACATTGATTATTTCCAAAACCACGATTACCAACAACTGCGGAATATTTTAAAAGTGAACGCCGACTGAGCAGCAACAACTTTTACCTAAATTATTTCAAATACACATCAACTCAGAACCATATAATCCTTTCCATTCAATTCACTTATTTCAAATATTACATTATTAATTTCATCTATTAGCATCTATTAGTTTCACCGTGCCATATCCAGCACTCTAGCCATTTACCAGAAATGTACATGGCCGATGTTTAATAAACAATATTATCAGCTACTATGCTGATTCCAATTTATCGGAATCATAAATATATATTATCAAAACAACGATGTCATCTGGACCTTTAGCTCACCTGGTATTTTCAAAGCATAATTTCTTTTGGGACTTACTTGAAAATATACGATATCCTGCGGGGTCATGACTTCCCACAAGACAATCCCATATTTACAATATGTACGAACATGTATCAGGCACGCAAAGGACGCCACAACATCAACAACGTGGTTTGCGATCAGAACTACTAAAGACGAGAAATAACATAAAGGAGGTTAGGACGCTTGCGCCAAACACAACACAGTGGAGAAAGTTCAGTGAAAAAAACTGATTGCACCTGAAAAAAGTGTTCACTTCGTCAGCTGCAGAACACAATCACTCGTCGTCGTCGTCGTCGTGGTGGTGGTGGTGGTGGTGGTGGTGGTGGTGGTGGTGGTGGTGGTGGTGGTGGTGGTGGTGGTGGTGGTGGTACTGGTGGTCGCCGTCATTATCATCACCATAATCATCATCATCATCATTATCAGCATTTCTATGAATATCTAATTTGCACTACTCGTGTGGTCTTTCTACAACACGTGTATAAGTTGGCAATCAAATGGTATCATTTGTCGGAGTAGTGTAGGAGGAATGCGACAATGTACGGCGTGTAAATCCCAAGCCTCACCTATGCTATGTGGCATAGTGCAGCACCACACGATTAAACGTGAGGACCAGACGCATTTTACATGTGTGACAGACATACTACGTGATATAACAAAAGCAACGATTCGCTGTGCTATTGCCACAGGAAACAACAGTGTGCGTGAGTGTATCCCTGAAAAGTTCGTTGTCGCGACGATGGGAAAACTCGATGATGATTTGAGATTAGTATGTGTCATTGATGTCATTGAGACACATTTGTTTCTCACCATGGGGAGAGGGGGAAAGATGGCACCTCCATGGCCGTTTCATCCATAAGTACTCATTAGTTTTTTAGTAAACTAAGTAATCAAGGCTCAAACATTCTTCACTTATACGATACGTGGAAAGACTTTATGTCTTTAGGTTGTTTTGATAGACCATGGTTGACCTTAATTTTGGACATGAAGCAAATATCTGATTTGTGGTCGGAATCAACGTCTTTACCACTGTAGGATCGTGAGTCTCGTAGTAACGTCTATGCATTCACCATTCACCTATGGCAGAAGGAGCTCCCGTTAAATTAATTTTGAAATATTCAACAAGATGGTTATTAAAGGTGCCTATTCACACCAAAATGCTTGGAAATAAAATTGTTAAAATTATATACTTTTATGGGATTAAATTGTGTGTCTAGATGTAATGAAACGAGATAAATCTTAGCATATGATGATTTCGTTACCTATATTTTTTTTTTCTTCCAAAATAATGAGAAGGCCTCTTATCGGTGTATATGTACATGCAGCGGCAGGTGGCTGTTTCATGTTGAGATTATGTATAATGCTTCACGCGTTCGTTACGCGGAGACACAATGATCAGCTGGCAATTTGTCCAGCGTGATCTTAATGCCGTCAAGTCTGTCAGTTGTGGCTGTTTCCGGTGCCAACAAATTCCACTGGTTTATTGTTCTTGGGAAAAATGAGTACTTATAGCAGTCCTTGATGGATTGAGCTGCCTTAGTTTGTCGGATCCTCTTTTGCGCCGGTCACCAGTGTGCAGATGTTGGTTAGCTGGTATATCAATCAGATTGTTGACTGTTTTGTACATCATTGTGAGGCGGCCTTTCGTTCTGCGATGTTGAAGCGACTCCCACTTTAGGTCAGTAAGCATCTTGATAACGCGGCCCGGTGTGTTGTCGTAGTTGTTATTCACGAATCGGACTGCTCTCCGGTGGGCCCGGTCAAGGGCTGTCATGTGATTTTTGTTGTGGGGGTGCCAAACAGAGGAGGGATATTCTAGTGAAGGTCTCACAGTGGCTTGGTAGGCTGCTATTTTGATGTTGGGTTTGCACCCTCATAGATTCCGCATTTTACTATTTTATAAAGGTTCTGTTGAATGATTTAAAACTAATTTGACTGGACAGCAAGAGAACCCAGTCAAATTACTTTCAAAATATTCAACAACTTACCAGTATAGTCGTCTGGAAATTGGAATTCAGAAAGTGCAAGGATAGAGTGATCCCAACACTGACAACGCGTAGGTGGGGCATAGCTAGATATGGGCGGCGCATAGCTAAAACTGGAGTCCTCCATTGTTCTAGTAAGGCGAGTCATGGCCACATTTAAAGGGGATTAAAGTTAAACAGAGCGAGGGTTACACTCCTGCAATCATACCAGGAACTTTATTAACTGTCTCACTGCTAAAAGCCACCAGATAATAACTTCAATAGGCATAAACGTGTGACTTGAGGAACATTTTGGTAACACTTTGACAGAAAGGTTTTGGTGGCTGAGCCACCAACAACTTTCAGTCAAATTGATTTCAATATATTTAGCCGACCCAGGGATATAATCCATGGAATACGTCGTCTGCAAAAACTCAATGGTTTGACGGTTAAATCACATTCTAACCACAAAATCGCAAGGATTTACGACATTCACGTGATGTAAGACAATATACAGATAGTATATACTTTATGGTTTATTGCCATTGTTCGATTTTGTGATCTGCCAGAAATTCCCCTCTAGGACTCTTGGTTCCAGCAGGCAGCAGAGCAAGGTATACAGGTGTATCCGCACATTTGGAAATAAAATTATATTGTGAAAAATCTTAATGAAATCAGTAAAACTAAACGAATACGCAAACCAACTGAACACAAGATAACAGACCCAACACAGATAATAGGCCCAGCGGTGTGAACGATAGCTTGTCAAAATTATTATTCTGGCAGGCTTTTAGAGACTCAACCTTTCAATGGCTAAATTTTGTCTAGAATATCAACATATTTGCTTATTGAATGTCTATTTGCAGGCCAGGTGATGGCTATTTAAACAAATTTACCGCTTATCGATCCAGTAATTCCAGTGGTCAATTTCCAAATAGTCTTCTCTTGGACTGCAAATGAATATTCCTCAAGACCACTGCAGAGGCCGGTTTTGGCCAGCTTCGTCATGAAAGGGTTAAATAGTATACATCAATATAAAAACGACATAAATCTTAAAATACGACGATTTTATTGCGCATAAAGGAATAAAAAAATTTTAGTTCAGAAGTTGAATTAGGGATTCGTTTCTCTAATTCAGCTTCAGAACTTAAAGGAAGGGATCAGGGAATTAACATATTTTCTTGAATGAAAGCTTTATATAATAGTCAACCTATAGCAGCAAACCTACCCCCACCCCCTACCTCTAAAATATAAATAAATCAGAATAATTAGATAAAAGCAGCTAAATGCCATTTCTCTAACTCTGTAGGGACCAAATTGTTGACGCTGCTGGACCTAGGCACTCTGATGTGTGTAGAGCGAATAAATAACACTACCAACCCAGCAATGTGATCGGCAACAACGAGCAGCAGCAAACACAACAACAACAACAACAACAACAAAACAACAACAACAACAACAACAAAACAACAACAACAACCACCACCACCACCACCACCACCATCAGCACAAGAACCCCCACCCCTGCTGCAACAACAACAACAACAACAGCAGCAGCAACAACAGCAGCAGCAGTAGCAGCCGCGGCAACAGCACCAGCCGCAGCAGCAGCAGCAGCAACAACAACAACAACAACAACAACAACATTCTTGTAATTTGCAGCGATACCAGACCATGAATTATGTAAATCAACCTAAATTTTCAAACTATAGTCATTGGCAAGTGTCTCACCCTCCTAGCCACCATCCAGAATACATGATGCAGTGGTCCTGATCTCTATATTAGTATTAATGAGCTGGAAAAAATGCACACGAATTATGATTGCAATGATGATTGTGATGATTATAGCGATGATGATATTTGTAGGGAAAGGGGTGGTGATGAAACTGTTTACATGGATCGGCGCCGTCACCATCATCAGTAACTTACACATCATACATAAGATGTTGTTGTTGACGGTGAGGACGCCGGTGCCGGTACTAAAGGAATCAATGGAAACAATAATGAAGGATTAGGCTCTTTAAGCATTATAGTTTTGAACACGTGTGGGGTTAGGCGTAGATTACAATACGATGAGTATATCGATTTTCTTAGACAATATGATATTTTCCTTCTTAGCGAAACCAAAACAAATGAACCTGATCTGGATGCTGCTGCTGGGTCATTCAGAAATGTACAATATGAAATTAAACTATTTACTCGTAAAAATCTAGCGCATCGTAGATCCGGTGGCATCTGCATCGGATATAGGCAAACTAGCAATCGTTGTTTGTCATTCCCAGAGTCCGAGTCTGAATATGTGAAGTGGCTCAGGGTTGAAAAATGCATGATGGGCACTGACAAGGACATTCTTATAGCAATTCTGGGTCTACCAACACCCCCCCCCCCCCTCCGCAGGGCTCATTATATACTACTATTCTCCCCTGCAGGGCTCATTATATACTACTATGCTAAGCTTTGATGAAATCCAACTGGAAATTATAGGGCTCAACAGGTTAAATGAAACGAGTTTATGTGGCGATTTCGATGCGCACACAGGTACATACATTGACTATCTAATATCCGAAAGAGGGGCAAATCTAACAGAATTCGATGATATAATGAATGAAGTGTTCGAGACAGAAAAAGCTATCTCTATTTTTAATATTTTGCCTAAGCGATATTCTCAGAATTTAACCCGTCTTGACGCTTATGGTAAGAAATTACTCGAATTATGCAAGGACAACTGGTACCTAATAGCTAATGGGAGGGTCGGTAAGGACACATATATTGGCCAAGTAACATGTAAGGATAAAACACTTGTACATTACGTAATATGCGATCCGTAACTTTTTTCACTCATGCTAGATATGGAAATCCTAGATTTTGACCGGTTATTTTCAGATCACCACTGTCCAGTAACATTCACCTTTAATTCCAGCAAGAATATTCCCACAGAAATTAATGTAATTCCAACAGGCAGTAGCGTGAAGACTAATGGCACTAGGCATAGCGATGTAATAATATGGGATAACCGGGAACACACAAGCTTTGTCAATAACATACAAGATGAATGCATAATCGAGCTCTTAGACATGTTATCAATTGAACAAAATATTGAAAATGTATGCCAGTGCATCAAAAACATATTCCGTACAGCAGCTCGACACTCTAATATGGTTAAACACAAACATATAATGCCAAAAAGAAAGGCTAAAAAGAAAGCATGGTTCAACAGTGAATGTCGAAAATCAAAGATTAGACATAAACATAGAAAAACGGTAGATAGCAAACAGAATATAGTAAAGAAAAGTGAGGAATATAAGGCATGCATGAGCAGGGCAGCCACACAGTTCAACAAAGGTTTAACTGATAAAATCAGAAAATGTAAGAATTCGGATCCAAAAATGTTCTGGAAAATTTTAGCGAAAAATGTCCAAAGGAAAATATAGGCGTTGATTTTAGAAACTCTTAAAAATCATTTTCAAAATTTGTATGAGGTCGATGACCCGGTGATTACATAAGGACAGCAAGTGACAACAGACGAGCAGATGATCGATAGTGAGCAGGCAAATGCTATCCTTGACCGTAACATAACAGAAGAGGAGGTAATGTCCGCATTACAATCATTAAAAAACGGTAAAGCTTGCGGTCGTGATGGCATTAAAAACGAATTTATTAAATCAACTACTGAATTGCTAATGCCGGGTTGGGTTAAATTATTCAATGTTGTGTTAAACTCTGAAAAAATACCGCGAGATTGGGTCGAGGGAATGATTATTCTTATCTATAAAAATAAATGAGATACAAAATCTGCAGAAAATTATAGAGGCATTTCGCTCCTGTCATGCTTAGCGAAATTGTTCACCAGCATTCTAAACATCAGGTGGACAAAATTCGCAGATAATTATGGTCTTATAAAAGAAAATCAGGCTGGTTTCTGAAAAGGGCAATCTACTAACGATCATCTGTTTGTCTTAAATTGCCTAATCAATATCTATAAATTCAGTGGCCAATCTTTATTCTGTGCATTCGTTGACTATGAAAAGGCTTTTGACAAGGTTTGGAGTACTGGCTTATGGTACGAAATATTGAACTGCCAAATTGAAGGCAAATTATTTAACGTGATTGTAAATATTTATAAAAGGGCCAAATCATGCGTCTCTACTAACAATTACCAATCCGAAATTTGTCAAACATCTTTTGGAGTTAAGCAAGGAGAAAATATGTCCCCCTTGCTTTTTGCTTTATTTATCAATGATTTGGAAGACCCCCCTTGCCCATACAGGATGCACTTAATTATCTATGGCAAACAACGGCGTGCTTAAAACTATGCTTAAACTAATGGTCATTTTATATGCAGACGACACTGTTATGCTTGCCGACACAGAAACAGATTTGCAGAAATTATTAAACTGGCTACATGAGTACTGCCGTACTTGGAAACTAAGCGTCAACAGTGATAAAACTAAAATTGTTATATTTGGACAAAAACCTAAAATTCAGTATCAATCTACATTCAATGGACACATCATTGGACAAGTAAAAACTCTATAAATACCTAGGAATCCAGCTTTCTGAAAAAGGCAGATTTTTTCCAATAGCGAACAAAGCATGTGGAGCAAGCAAACAAAGCCATGTGTTCTTTATTAAAGAAAAGCTGGTCCTTAAACCTCCCTGTTGATTTGCAACTTAATCTTTTTGATAAAGTAGTTATGCCAGTCATGCTCTATGGTTGCGAAGTATGGGGATTCGACAACGTAAAGCAATTAGAAAAGGTGAAGTTAAAATTGTGTAAATATATTTTGAATGCAAGAATGACAACAACAACTAGCATGATATATGGGGAACTTGGCACATTCCCGTTATACTTACTATAACAATGTGAATGTTAACATACTGGCTAAGCCTGTTACTTGACAATGGTAAGAAATATTCGTCGATCTTATTTACATTTATGTACCAGTTATTTAGTACTCGAAACAATAACCAGTTTACAAAATTAAACAGAAATTGCAAATGGTTTTCGTTTAGAAAAGGGATACTTGAAGCGTGTGGATTTGCCCAGGCCGGGACAGATTTTCCAATAGACAAAACTGGCAGTAATGCACTGTATAATCTTATAAAGCAGACACTCCAGGACCAAGTTGTGCAGTCGTGGAATGGGTTATGAAGAGATTCTGCTAAATGTGAAATGTATCTGAAGTTCAAAACCCGTTTCAAACTTGAAAATTACCTAATTACATTTCCTGTAAATCTACGAATCAGATTTTGTAAATTCAGAATGAGCAGTCACAACTTGTCAATAGAAAAGCGCAGATTTTTGGGCATTAGTAGGAGGGAAAGGGTTTGCACATTATGTCACACTGGGAAGGTAGGGGATGAATACCATTTCCTTATAGAATGTCCAGCTCTTAAGCAACTCCGAGATAAGCACATTCCAGAATATTTCCGAAAACGCGCAAGTGAATACATCTTTACATGCCTAATGAGAACAGAATATGCCAGACTCGGACTAAATGTTGCAAAATTTATAAAAGAAGGCCTAAAACTATACAAATAGTCTAACACGCCGAAATTGAGGGTGGGAATTAGGTGTGGCGGGGGATAGTGCTTTTATTCCATTTCATTTCATTTCATTTCATCTCATCTCAATTGTATTCATTGCATTTCACCCCACTGCATGCCAACTCATTTCTGCAACAGTTCCGGCAGCATTGCCAAAGTCTCGAATTCTTACAGCCACTGGATATGGTGGCCGGACCCATAGCTAAGCCTCCTTGCTCCTTCTATTTCACCTTTCGTGTCGGGCCAAGGAGGCGAGCGTATGGAAAAGGTATATTGAAAATTGGGGCGGGTGTGGTGAGTATGTCTCTCTCCTTGTTCCGCGTTCGACCTTTACAGGAACAAGGAGATGAGACAGTGTGAAATCCAAAACGGAATAAATGGGTAATAACAATAATAATAATAATAATAATAATAATAATAAAAATAATAATAATAATGTGGCATGTGTAACTACGCCACTGTACCTCTCATGTAACTCTGTAGAGTTGGGGAATAAAGTCATTCATTCAGAAATAATACCCGTTATAGCCGATCTTATAGGCTCAGTTATATTCGCGTTAAGCTGATTAGCCACGACCCCCTGCAGGTAAAATACTGTCTCGTTTTAAAACAATTTGACTGAATGCCGTTGTTCCCATGGACGGGGTTTGCATTCAGTCACACGAATTTTAAATTATTCAGTGGCCATCATATTGCGACCTTGGAAACCAGCAGTGTATTTTGAAAGCATTTTGACCGAAACTTTTTACTTCCACCAGAAAAAGTGACTTTCAAATATAACGTTTTCAAAAGGATCAATACTGAATTAGAGGCAGCGAGTTAATCGCTATACATCGGCGCCTATAGAGAATACTATTCATACCCGCTTACAAAACCATATTCAGGTGTGCTTTCGTTATATTCAGGTAGGCATATGTGACAGTTGACACCAGGTGGAGTGCGAAGCACCAGCACGGTCACTAATTGGCTCCAAGTAAAGGGCTCCTAGATTTAGTAAATATTTTTTCTCAAATAATCCCGATTAATTTCAATTTTTTACCGAACGTAGTTTATTTAATATTGTATGAAATTACCACTAAACATCATTTGTTATTTCCCTTTTCCATTCCTTTATAAATGTACTTGATTTATACGGATTTAAATCATCTTATGTTAATGGCAGGTAATTGATAGTCAGAGAGTTCAGTTATTGATAGATCCTAACACCAGCGTGGTGTGGGTGAAGCTTAGATATAGATGGGCCGGGCTTAGCTAAATTGGAAAGCCCCGTTATCCAAAATTCAACTTCACAACAAAAAATATATGAATTCATATGGAAGGAAATTATCACACCGGCCTGCTATGATTTATTTCGTTTCATTAGAGGGAGGCGCCCACAATAAACTGCTAAATGTATGCAATTTTAACAATTAATTTTCAAGCATTTTGGTTTTAAAATGAGCATTTATTCGGCAAGCCTGTCAAACGTCATCAATAGGTCTCTTGCCGGTGTGCGTATTTGCAGGTTAAAAGAAAGGAATTTTTGACAATTTACCACTGGAATGACTAGCTCGATAACCGCATCAGTCCTTTCAGCGGTACATTTACGAAAATAGTCCTTTCTTCACCCGGAAATGGAACAAGCTAAATTTTAGGCTTAACTATTAAATCTTTAATTATGAAGCCGACCAAAATATATCCGACAAAAAATAATCCGTCAAAATTATTCGCCTCTTGGCCCACAAATGGACATCTACTCAGCCAAAAATTAAAATTCTCTTGACAAATCTTGACCATTACACGGTTAATTAACATGAGTAGCATTTCGAGGGCATGGAGGCACATACCTTCATCGATTTTCTTCTTACCACGATTGCCACTCATATCTCTCATTACCATGCCAGGAAAGCACTGCAAAATGCAAAGCAACTTAGAGAATAGAGAAATCAAGGATTGCAAAGCAGTGCATTTCTTTAACATTTTTCCTCATTTTATATCTATGTTTGTTCTTATTCAGAATGGTGGTTTTCATGTTTGCCGGAATATAAGTTTTGTGTTAACTCTGAACAAATTCGCCTCATGAGTTTTAACGATACCACAACTGGCAGTTAACCAAAAGGAACGCTTAAAATACAACACCCTTTTTTCAACGATGAATATTTTCTACGACCATTCCATCAGTTAAGAGAGGGAAGTGGGGCGGGGTGTGGATGGATGGAGGGAGGGAGAATGAGAGAATGTGAGAGATAAAGGGATATATTGATAGATGGAGGGCGAGTGGTGTGGAGCGTGGGAGAGGGTGAGGTCGCGAGCTAGTGAGTGAGTGAGTGTGTTTGCGGGAGACATGTGGATTGATAGCGGGTCAATAACATAAGATGTGATAGAGGAATCCAGTCTCCCAGTCAATCACACTACGTCATAATCAACTACGTGACACTTAGTCCGTCATACACGGTTAATAGTTCGTCAAGTTGTACGTATCGTTTTTACTATTAAATAAACATTATGTTGGTTATGTTGATACTAATTTGACTGGGTGCTGTTGCCCTCCCGCCCCCCCCCCCCTCCCCCACTAGCTTCCAAATATTCAACAGCCTACCTGTATAGTTTTCGGGAAATTGAGTTTCAGGGTGTTTATGGTTCGATCGATCGCTACAAACACAAAGTGTGGGTGGAGCTTAGCTAGAGATGGGCGGGGCATGGTTAAAATGGATTCCTTAATTAATGATAGACATGCTTAGAAAGACTGGAAGAGTAGAAGTATAACTTACACAATTGGTGACCACATACTCCCTTGGATCATTTTCCATCTCGCGGTGCTGGACAGTTGTCAGTAATCGCACTGCAATCTTAGACATGCCGTAACCAGTTTGGGCCCAACCGTTATCCTTCCCTGTGCCATCCACTGCTTCTCTAAGGAAGATACTAACATCAGAGAACACACGTGAGTTATATTCCACTTCTGTGTTACGGTGGTTGTTGTTGTTGGTGGTGGTGTTGCTGATGTTGTTGTTGTTGTTGCTGCTGCTGCTGCTGCTGCTGCTGCTGCTGCTGCTGCTTGACAATAACAAACCAACATACTTGCGAGTGCCTAGTGACATAGTAGAATGGATCTCAGAAAAACGTAAAAGTAAGAATATCTGAAACGTACACCATCAATTCCTCTGGATGCTGGTCTATTGGTACGCTACTCGCCCACCAAACGCTAGGTGGAAGGTGTCGTAGAATTCACTGGTTCGAACCACGCTCGGGTCGAAAATTGAGAAAGGTAAAACTAACATTCCATATGATGAATGAGCTATGTCCTAGTGTCAGTGCGCTGTCAAAGACCGGGGTCATATAACTAATGCTTGACAATAACAAGAACTACCACTACTACAACAACTACTACTACTACTACTACTACTACTACTACTACTACTACTACTACTACTACTACTAACTACTACTACTACTACTACTACTACTACTACTACTACTACTACTACTACTACTACTACTTCTACTGCTACTACTACTAACTACTACTACTACTACTACTACTACTACTACTACTACTACTACTACTACTACTGTTGCTGCTACTACTACTACTACTACTACTACTACTACTACTACTACTACTACTACTTTTTTTTTTCTTTTTTTTTTGAAAAACCGACGCTGACGCAGTCGGACAAACTTCACGGAGGAACTCCTTTAAAAAGGCTTGCAAACCCCCAGAAAAAACCCTGGTGAACTAGTAATCTTGATTAATATTACACCAAAACAATGATAAATAATGAGCATTAATACAATCTATAAATACATATGGCTTAAAGAGTATAGATACAAAACAATAGGCTGATAAAGCTCCGATAGCAAAACAAAACTTAACAAAGGCATTACTATGCAACCCAGGTGTAGTAGTAGACCCGTGTGGCGAGTGCAACTATCCAACAAATGAAAAGTGCCTCGTCAATCTATGACAAATAAGTCAATCATTGACGCCAGTGGGCTGATTCTCTAAAGATCAGCGGGCGTAGTAGCCTTTGGGTAGTATAATACATATAGTCGGCAGAAAAATTTCAGAAAAATATATGGCGCTCTTGTTTACATTTTCAATTTACTTTATTGTAAGGTTTTGTAAATTACCATTCAATCCATTTGTGGTAGTAGGCCCGTGTGGCGAGTGCAACTATTCAACAAATGAAAAGTGACTCGTCAATCAATGACAAATAAGTCAATCATTGACGCCAGTGGGCTGAGTCTTTAAAGATCAGCGGGCGTAGTAGCATTTGGGTAGCATAACATATATAGTCAGCAGGAAAATTACAGAAAAATAGATGGAAATAGATGGCGCTCTTGTTTCCATTTTTGATTTACTTTGTTGTAAGGTTTTGTAAATTACCCGGGAACAAATAACCCTATAAATCTCTGTACAAATTCCTAAAATAACGTGGGACAATTTTATAATTCAATGGCAACTTACTTTATCGATTGATTATTAAATGACCCCAGTCTGTTTATTTGTTAACATGAATTATTAAACATAACAATATCAAAGTGCAGACTAAAATGAATTACATGACACAGATTAATTAAAAGACACAGATAAATCAGCTGTAGTAATTAAATGATTTAAGCTAGTGCAGGCTCATTTAATTTTACAGCTCCCAACTCTATTGAAACTATGTTTGTTTTGCACCATATGTCCTTGAATACTTTTTCGTTACCATGCTGCTTTAATCTAAAATATTCGCTAGGAATATGATTCAGCAGCAATGAACGAAATATTGCCTTTATTACTCTATTGTGATTGCCCATGGATGGATTTTTCGTCTGTGCACACCGATGTTTACAAATGGCCCAAACACCTATGGTTAGTATTGTTATTAAACTAGTCCTTTCAGACTTTATGATATTTACACCGCTTGATCCAAATTCTCTAAATAAGACTACATGCATGTCTAGAACAATGGGCTTCGCTCCAAATTTTGCCAAGATTTGGCTGATATAGTCCCAAAATTGTGACGATATTGGACATTCCGCAAATAAATGGTCGATTGTTTCCTCGTCTGTTTGACATAAGTAACACCTATCAGAAGTCGTAATATTGCACTTGTATGTCAAGTGTCCCACCCATAGCCGTCGATGTAGTAATCGCCACAATAAATCACGAGCCATATTTGGTATGTATGGAGAATGTAAGATTTTCCATACATTTTCCCAACTGGATGGTTTATAGCTTGACTCATCCCATCTCCTAATTGCTATGGAAGGTGTTACTTGTGTTCGTCTCATAATATGGTACCATTCCTTGGATCTCATCTTGTATTTTAACATCTCATCATCAAGAACTAATGCGGGTTGTGGAGTCAAACTATTATTATTTACATTTGGCAGACGAAACCATTCAATTGGTACAGCATGTTTTATTTTATTTAGCAACCGCTGGACATCTATATGCCTCATATGTGTTTTTCTAGCTACTTCTTGCATTGAAATCCATCTACGTGTTTGAGGGTGTATCATATCAGATAAATGTTGAAGGCCATATTTTGCAAAGGACGGTAGATAAAGTACTGCATTGTTATAAGTGGAGGCATGTATCTGTCAAATATTTCTAACTCCTTAACTTGATCTTTAAACACATCTGGTATCATTTGGCTATTCGGAGGTGGCTTCTTTGAGGTAAAAACATGCTCCGCCAGAAATGGTTCTACAATTCTCTCCATGAGAGCTCGTGACACACATGCTCACGTCTCATCTGATGTAATAAGATCATCCAAAAATTTTAACCTTAAAGAAACACATTTCACTTTAATATCAATTAAATCAAGTCCTCCTTCTAACTTAGCATTATTGAGAACACGATGGGAAACTAAATGATTCTTTTCTTCCCATATGAATGACAATATCAACTCATTAACCTCCTTTTCTACATGTTTTGCCATGTGTACAACAGATGCTGTATACCATAGCCCAGATAATGCCAAGTTGTTGACAACAGACACTCTACCAAAGATTGAAAGACGACGACGCTTCCAATTTGCTAATATTCTCTTAAGCTTAGATACTCGTTCATTCCAATTTTGTATTGTATTCGGTTTCCTGCCAAAATAGATGCCTAAAATCTTAATGGTATCATTAGACCAATTGATTTCAAGTGGCTGGTCATTCCGCTCTTTCCATGGCCCCAAAAATAATCCTTTGGATTTTCCTTTATTGATTTTCAAACCAGATGCATTTTGGAACTTTTCTAGTACGTGGTTTAAAATTGCAAAATGATTGTTTGAACTGGTAAACACAGTTGTGTCATCAGCATATTGTGACAGCTTAAGTGGTCTTTCTATGCCACGAATACATATGCCTTGAAAGTTATTATTTTGCCTCAATGCTATGCCAAGTGATTCCATCACAATAACAAATAATAATGGCGATAGGGAACACCGCTGTCTAACCCCACGTTCTAAGACAATTTCTCTGGATAATTGATTGTTCACTAAATAGCTACTCTTGATATCCGTATATAAAATCTTAACACATTTAATAAAGTTTGAGCCTAGCCCTAACGATTGCAAAGAATTAAAAAGAAAATCCCATTCCACACGGTCAAATGCCTTTTCATTGTCCAAGGAAATCACCGCTGAAGGGATGCTATCCTTCTCAACCAATTGTAGAAGGTCTCTTATTACCATGGTATTGGTTAGAATTGTCCTCCTGGGTACAGCACATGTCTGCTCTGTTCCAATGATTTCTCCTAAAACACTACCTAGTTTCAATGTTAGTGCTCTGGATATTATTTTGTAGTCTACACATAGTAGAGAAATTGGTCTGTAGTTCTGAAGTAGACGTCTGTCATTTCCTTTATATATTAGCCTTACGTATGCCCTAGCCATAGTTGGTGGTAAATGGCCTTTCTAAACAATTTCAGTGCCTAATTCTTCCATTATTGGACCTACAAGGTGCCAAAACGTTTGGTAAAATTCAACTGGAAGGCCATCACACCCCCGGTGATTTTTCAAGTTTCATACCTTTAAGGGATTTAGTTAAATCTTCTAGTGTTAAGGGTTGATCACAAAATTCACTGCCAGTGTCTGACACCTTTTTGTCCATATTTGCTAACACATCCAATTTTGCATCTTCATCAATTCCCTCTGACTTGTACAATGACTCATAGTAATTGCATACAATAGTACTCATTTCATTGTTGGTAAAGACGGTTGAACCATCCGGCATGTTTAATAAGCACATCACCTTATCTATTGCCCGTGCTTTTTCTAATGTGCAAAAATATCGGGTTGGCTTTTCCCCTTCTGTGTGCATCTGGGCTCTTGCTCTAATTTTTGCACCCTCAAACTCATATTGTTCTATATCTCTTATTTTACTTTTAATTTTAACCAGTAATTCATAATAATTATCTTCACCATTATTTACTTTAGCATTAATTTTCATCAGTGATCGATGAAGTGTTTTCTTGCGTTTGCGTATTTCCTGTGCTTTTCTAATAGCATACTTTCGGGAAACATACTTTAAATCCAGTTTTACATCCTCCCACCATTGCAATGTGCTCTTATATGATGCTTTCCTATTACTCCAATGTTGCAAACAACTCTCTATATTATTCTTATAAAATTCTTCTCCCAACAGTGTTGTGTTTAATTTCCAAAACCCGACCCCTTTTGTTACCCAGTCAGCATTGGCAAAGGTTACACACACCATGTTATGATCGGAGAATGCAACTGGCTTAATATTAACATCTCTCCAGTACCCTGTTAACAAACTATTCACATAAATTCTGTCGATCCTTGAACCAACTTTACCATCTACCTAAAAACATGTAAGATCTTACCATGAGGTTTTGATATTCTATAGGTGTCAACTAAATTTTCATTATCACATATTTCTTTTAAGAGTCTATGTGATGTATCAGTATAAGTTGAAGTTGCATTCCTGCCATTTTCTTTGTCTATGACACAATTAAAGTCACCACCCATTACTAAGTTTTCAGTGATGTTATCTAGTGCTGTTTTAGACATCTTAAAAAAATTACGACGTAGTTGATGAGATCCAGGTGCATATATACCCAGCAACGTGATACGTGTTTGTTGTATATCTAGCGTGACTCTCACCCAGTGACCATTTGCACCTGATACTGAAGAGATTATATTTACATAGGCTGAACAACGAGGGAGTATAACAATTGCTACGCCTGCACTATTATCTTGAGATAACGAATAAAATATTCTGGATCCAGAAATCTTTTCTAAATTATCAAATGATTCTGACTTCTGAATTTTTGTTTCCTGTATCAAAGCAATGTCAATCTGCTCATTTTTCAGAGTCTCTAGTAAGTGACGTTGCTTTATGTCACTATTTAAGCCTCTACAATTGAGTGTGCAAATTAGCATAAAAGGTAATAAAATGCTGTGTAAAACCGCCATTATTAAGCTAACTAGATTTTGTTTTTTTCGACCCTCACTTAGACCATTTACCTATTTAACTCACAAACGCTGCATTACTTAGCTCAACTTTTTCCAAATGCTTATATTTTAATATATCTGAATCATGTCGCAGATGCCTATATATAACACCATTTGCCGTCACATATGGAACTAACACCTCTCCTGCCTCTGACCTGTACTTGACCATTTCATCAGGTGATTTAGAACGCTGTGTTTCAATGGATATATCAGATTCAGCGACTGACATATTATCGTCTTCTATATCACTTTCCTCTATTTCTGATTCAGAACTCTCTCCATCTTTCTGTCGCTTTGTTCACTCAATCGATCCGAGACACCAATTACTTTCTCTATATTATTTAAATCGTCTAGATTGAGTGTACTCAGTGGAAAATCAAAGTTAGTTTCAGTATCTTGCGACCTGAATTTTACTTGTCCTAAATTAAAACTCTCGTCCAGAGGGTATTGATCATCTTCTTCAACTTGTGTGGAATTAGCCTCTCTGACATCCAACTTGGATTGACTTGTTACTGGAGTAAGACTTAGCCCCTCATCTAGAACCTCTATTTCATCGCCTGCAACTACAGCGATTGGATTCTTAGTTTTTTCCCCATGCTTCTCATTAACATGGACTTCAGCTACAATCTCAGCAACTACTGGTTCGATGACATTTTCCTTAGCAACGTGCTTCTCATTAGTATGGATTTCAGCAACAATCTCAGCAGCTACCGGTTCTATGACATTCTCTTTAGAGACAACTTGCTCTGCACTTTTATCAGCACCCTTTTTGCCATATTTGTTCTGCGGTCATCGCCACTTAAAATGATCAGATGATCCACAAACTAGACATTTGTTTTTGTTAGGGCAATCTGTTGCAAGATGTTCTGTGCTTAAGCAGATTCTACACTCTTTGCCCCCTGTACCATAATGGCAAGATAAATCGACCATCTATGGTGACCTTGCTTGGGAGAGGTTGTTCTACCTTTTCATACCAAATTCTTCTGATGCCATTTTCTAAGGTTCGATCAAATGGATAGGTCTCGTGTTCTACTTTGTCCACTTTGCCATACTTGATCAATTCAGTGATAACCCGTTCATCTGGGATCTCTAATGGAACCTTCAACTTGACTAATAGACGATCAGAATCTATTTCCTCCACATTACACACCTCACCCTTCACGACAAGGACCTCGTCGAGGAACTTTTCCTTCACACTTTCATTAATTACGGTGACATTCCATACAGATTTGGAAACGTTAATGAGACCTTGAAGGACCCGTGGCCCTGCCCCAACTACATCATTCAACCCATGATACACCTCAATTGCCGAAACACCCCAAGCCTTTGTCGTGATTTTAAGACTCAGGGTACGCTTATATGAGGTTGCCATGGTGTTTTATAAAAAGAGGAAACCCATACTACTACAATATATAATACAAATATATAACACCAAGACGTCGGGGAAAGAGCTAAACACTAAATAAATAGTGTCCCCTTTTGAAACCCTGACGTCTACCAACAAATATACGAATAGAGAGTACAGTCGTATATTTGTTAGTTTGAACCTCTTTCTAAGTGGTTCACTAACACCTAACCGATTAAAGTGGTTTCCTAATGCATACTAACATATTACAGTCATATATTTGTTAGTCTGTTCGAGTTGACCGGGGACAGCCAACTGACTATAAGGATTTATATAGTTAAAGAACTAGGCTTGTGCTTACAAATGACAAAGGATTTAAATCCACTCACTCAAGCGATCATGCCAAATATAATGCGCTAGCATACGAACTATAGAGATAGCAGACTGGCGCGGGGAGAAATGTATTGCATTGACCGATGTAAGAGGAGCCCTATTAAATGGCGGAAACCGCCAGCTAAGGGGAATGCCTTTAGAAAATGGAGACACAAAATGCGCTCCAACCAAGACAAGGATTTACAAATTAAACATAAAGTTTGAAAGGAAATACTAATACGAAATATATGTATAAAATTTATCTACAAAATCGCGCTAGAAACTAGCAAATTCGGGCAGCAATTGCAGAGCTAAATAAACGCGTGCGTTCACTTCGACTTCGACTACTACTACTACTACTACTACTACTACTACTACTACTACTACTACTACTACTACTACTACTACTACTACTACTACTACTACTACTACTCTAAAATAATACTCACTTTTCATAATCATTCATAAGCTTATCTAGGGCAGGAATGGAGTTGGTTGAGAGAATTCTTTCTTTAATAGCAGGACTCCATCGGCCGAAAGCAAACTGCGACACTCGCTACATTCACAACCCTGCCGATATAAATATAACTGAAACAACTATTATAGTAACTCAGATGGCACACTGTTAAAACAACCAACTACGTTTCAAAGAAACATCCATTTTGAAAACTTTAAGAACACATAATTGCAGTCCCAATTCACCATCCAGATATGTGCCAATTTCGTACTCTATATCTCAAGATAGGGGTCTATTTCTAATTATGCCACGCCCATTTCAAGCAAAGCTTCGCCCAATATTTTAGGCATATTGGAACCGATTTAAAAGTTATCCGAAATCGCTTGGGATCGATTCAAAACTCATGAATGATAATCCAGGACAGCAACTGAACCAAAGTTGTTCAAGGGAACAAGGGAGCTTGATTGGGCAAATACTACAGTAGCGATCTTGAATGACATAGTCAACAAAACCGACTTCTTGTCCAGTACCATTGAACTGATTGCGCACACATTTGGAAGAGCAATTTTAATCAAATTTGGCCTCTAATTTTATCTAGGATAGGTCAGAGGGTAGCATATCCACTCGATCTGATGTTTGGCACACATCGCCGTTTTTAGCGCAAGACGGATGAACGCCGACGCAATATGGACGAACGCACCCGTGTGCGGGTAAATGTGTGTCTGTTTCCATCAAATTTTCTAAACGCAATGAACATCAAATCATTTTGATTTTTAAAAAGGAAGACAGCAGCAGTATTTTAGTGAGACCGTGTGCGACGAGATCCGTCTGCGTGCATGCCAGTTATTTGTCTCGTGCCATTTTGAAGTCACGTGATCGGAAGTTGTTAACGGGTCCCGTACATGGGATAGATAAAATATAATAAACAGAGGCTTAACGCAGGACTGGCGCATTGATGCCCGCATACGAAGTCGTTTACGTAGTGCGTTTTCAAATGCATACGGATCCATTTCAAACGGCCATCTGCGCGTTTTCGAGAGTAATGAGAGTTTTAGCTAAAGTTTAACTATGGGTTATCTCCAGGGTGGATGTATATCCTAGCCGTAGTGTAACTATGGATTATTGCGAGGGTGGATGTATATCCTAGACATAGTGTAACTATGGGTTATCACGAGGGTGGGTGTATATCCTAGACGTAGTGTAACTATGCGTTATCGCCAGGGTGGGTGTATATCCTAGACGTGAGTAGTTACGGGCTCTACTGTACGTTATTGTTCTAGAACAAAAGAAGTATTGGTTCTTTTGTTCTAGAACAAAAGAATTGATCATTCTTTTGTTCTCTAACAATGGTGTACAGCGGAGCATGTATTTGGTATTCTTGTAGTATATATTCTCTATCCGTGATTGGTTAGGAATGACAATGGTGTACAGGAGACATAAAGAACAATGACGTACAGCGTTAGAATACAATTATGTGTATATGTATGTGATTTAATTGATTTGGGTTGAAAAGGGTGTACAAATTGGTAAAATCTTTAGTGACAATGGCGTACAGCGCTAGAATATTGATGAATGGTGTGTTAGTGGGGGGGGGGGGGGGGGTGTCTTCGTATTTGTATGTCTGCGTGTTTAAAGAACATGAATTTTAACCCTGAAAGATTTGGTATTTTACGTTTTAAACTAGCTGCGCACGCAACCCCTCCGCGGTTAGCTACCGAGGTATAGCGGGTAAAATATAAGAGGTATAGGTGGTTGCATAATCGAGGTGGATGGATGAGGCGGATGAGGATGGATGAGGAATGCAAGCGTACTTGTTTACAATGCGTCAATGTCGATATCATTGTACGCAGTGATTATTTTGAAAATAATTTGACTGCGATGGTAGTCAGCATCAACTTTCGATCAAATTCCAAAATATTTATGATTATCCGTAGATATGAATTTGTGACTGTGACGTTTCGTCAGTCATATGTTTATTATGTATGCTCTGCTAGCTATTGAATAGGGTTTTTTAATCCCGCTACGTGCCACTAAACGATAATGTCTATGGATAATAAATCTGTACTGGATGAATATTTTGAAAAAGATTTGCCTGCGATGGTCAGCAACAACTTTCGATCCAATCATTTCCAAAATATTTAGCTAGGATGTAGATATAAGCCCTGTAATGTCTGTAACACCTCGCCAAAATAAAATATTAAATACTTAATAGGTACTGCGATATAGTGTTTGCAATAATGTCAGTTGTTTAGATTTTGTAGCTGCTCTGT
>CM067365.1:67925453-67935453 GCA_034401795.1 Chaetoderma sp. LZ-2023a
CTGCGACTGTAGTATTAGGGACTTACTACAGCTGCAATCAGTCCTTCTTCGCATTTGCCCACTGTGTCTTGTCCTCAGCCGAAACCATTAGCTTCCATAGATCCATTCTTGATTCAAGCTACTACCCAGATAACGCAGCTTACTGCGCCGATGATGGGCCGGTACCGTGCCGATACTTTCAGTATTGGCCCGGTATCTGTTCAGCATCGGCCCAGTAAGCTGCGTTATCAGGCTATGTTTCGGTGAAAAGTACCTTTTGCTACATTATTCCACGCATTTACGTGTAATTTAATAGGGTTACCTCTGAATTACAGGTGCTTGGTGCATTGAATGATATTTAATTTATTGGTATCTACATATATCTTGTGAATGTGGCATACACGATGGCACAATAGGCATTATAACCTTGTTTTGACATTTGTGACTTTGCACCTTATCTTCAAATTCAGAATCCACTGACATATTCTTCCTAATCCTAAAAGGGATTGATCTAGTATCAAAGCCAGATATTAACAATAAATGTGAAAATGTTGGCTGGTGTATTATTATTTAAAACTGCGCCAGTAGGTGTGAGATATATCGAAAACATGAATTATAAAAATCACTATAGAAAATACAAGTATATTTTACAGATATATTATTGCGATTGTATTGACCCGTTCTTAATATCTTTTATCGGCGGCTATTCCACTAGGTGGCACACAATAATCATCCCAGAGTGCATGCTCCCCTTCTGTAACACAAAATGTGTTTGATGAGACGTTCACGTCCAATCAATTTCTGATTTCAAGATTATAACAATCAAAGGCCAACATAGCCACTACATGTCCTCGTCCAGTATTGTTGAGATTCACACACATCTTCTACTGATACATACAGACATCGTAGCGGAGCGCAAGTACAGGTTATTTTAGTCATTGTGGGTTTTACGCTGTCACCCCCACTCCGCTCGTGCCTTAAATTTCAAACAAATTCGCCTACAACTTCATACAAGATGCTACGACATAGATACATCTTGTATGAAGTTGTAGGCAGAATTTGTGTCGGCTAATGGGTTCACGTGCCAAACATGCTTTGTATGAAATAATCCGCCCATCATTAACTAGAAATATTCTCACCCCAATCAGTCCCAAGGGATTGGGCTGCATATCTCAGCCAAAACAATCTTAAACAATACATGCTCAAAGAAGAGATTACCTACCTTCCGTATAATAAAATAACATATCTAGAATACAAAAATGTCATAGTCAATGATTTGGGCGAGCCCAGCACACACACACCTTTCCCGCCGCCACCTCCCCTCCACCACGTCATCCCAAACCCCTCCACCACACCCCATCCCCGGGGACCCCTTGCTGGAAAGGTCCATTGCATTCATCATGATGCTGATAGATATGATGAGAATAAGAATGGACACAGTTCATATATATATGAAGTGTTATAAAAATATCATATTAATATTTTTTAATACATTATCGAAACCTAATTAGAGAGAAAGCCAAATACCACTGTGTCTTTAGTTGAAATAATCAATTTTTTATGATTACACATTTAGTGATCAAACATAGCGTATTTTCATACAGACATAAATGCAATGATAGGTAATTTATTTAATTTTATCTTCGATTCACATTTTTTTAATAGATTTGATTGCCTTATTGTCTAAATATAATTGCTTATTTCCAATGTATTTTGTACGGTAAAACCAAGTTTACAAAGATATTTATCATCATTCGTATTGAACAAGCAGCAGCCGTGATTATTGAAACAACCCATCTGTTTGTTTGGCTGCCCGTCCAGATATTTTCTCCAAAATCATTAGGTGGAATTCAACTAAATTAGTTATGTCATTTCCCCAGATGATTGGGTATTGCGAGGTGGCATTTATATTGGTCTCCGTCCCTGGTGGGAGGGATGCAGGTGCCTGGTTAAAATTGTCAAATTTTGCGAAAGTGTGGGTATTTACGACGGCGTGCCATTAAATGTGCGTATTACTTTACTTTATCCTCTCGTTTGTACTGGTGGGGGCTGCGGATATATGAGGCTTTCGGTCAGATGCCAAATGGGATGCTTGGAAGGTTGATATTGCATGGTTCTGCAAGGGACATTTGTCTCGCCATCAATCTATCAATTTTCCTTGATTTTGTGTTTGATTGAAATCCTGGCCAGGAGGGTGTATGCTCTGAATGCTGGTTGGTGTATGGGCATTCTGTTCATGTGTCCGACCCACTTGACTCTTTGCTTTTCTGTGTGATGGTGGAGTTGTGCTGTTCTTACCATTTCCCTGATGTTTTCATTTCTAATCCTATCTTATATATATGGGCTTATGTAACGTCCTTCGCAAACATCTCATTTCAGAGACTGTGAGCTTTCATTCGACTCTTTTGTTTAGAGTCCAATCAGCCCATGTCTGATATTGGTATGTTATGGTAGGTATATGCATGGTATCTATGAGCTGCGCCTTTGACGCCATATGGATATTTGTGTGTCAATTTCGTGTGCATTCATGATTCTGTTCTCAATATCCCTGTCAATTCTTCCATCTTCTGTGAAGCTACACTCATGATACAGCCACTTGTTTGAGTTGTGTGACATTGGTGTTGATATTCCAGGCTTTCGTCTTAATAGCTATAAATATATGTGGATCTGGCTGGCTGACATATAAATTTTCAAAATTTAGACAAATATTTTTCAGGAGAAACTGACTGAAAATATGATAATTTTGCAGGCAACCGTTTGACAATATTTATGTCTGGAAATGCAGGAGATGGCCTCTGAGATAATCAATGTTTTAAATAGTCGTTGTTGGGGTGTGGGGGAGTGGAGTGGGCACTCCATGAATATCCATCTGCTTGGTCCCCACTATTACTTAAACCTCTTGATGTTAACATGGCATTTATGTCATCCTGACCAGTTCCCGTCCGTGCTCCCACAAATGTTGTCCTTGCACGACGCCCCTGATGCCCCGCCCATCTCTAGCTAAGCTCCACCCATACCGCACTCCTGTTGTGATCGAGCGATCTCTGACCTCCCTTTCGAGAAAGCTGTACAGGTAAGCTGTTGAATATTTTGGCAGCAACAGCGTCCAGTCATATTAGTTTCAAAATATTCTACATCATGTTTATTAAATAAAGCAGAGGTACAATTCCTACAACGTGTCAGACTATTACTCGTTCAAGACGGACTAAATCGAGTCATTCATGACATCATGATTATGCCATCATACTACACGTCACGTAGTTGAGTATGACGTCATAAGATGGATGGATAAACTGGAAAGATTCATTATTCGATATATTCCTGTTGGATCTTAGACGGTTACTCTGACGCTTACGTTTTAAAATCGCTATCCAAATTGTGGAACGTTTCAGATCTTAGTGTGTATGAACGTTTCTTGTTTACAGCCACGTTTGCGATCGATACAGTTGTTATGGCGACTGCGGCGTATACACGTGTGCGTGCCTGCTTGTGGCCGTTCTTTGAACTCATACACTAGATCTCTATAAGTGACTTGATACCGATTGGCTACCATTTTTCGAAGATATTGCTTACAGTTCACATGGAGCGCATGAACTCATATCTCCACATGAAAATAATATTTGTATATGGTCGTTCTTCACTATCGCATAGAATCTGGTAATAATACTGTCACGTGTTCGTTATTCCCGGTGCGGGCTTTAATGGACCATTCCAAGTTTATCCATCTATCTTATGACGTCATGTGATGTCATAATCAATTACGTGACGTATATGATGACGTCATAATAAGACGCCATGAATGACTCGATATAATCCGTCTTTAACGCAATAGTTAGACTCGTTGGACGAATTATATGTCTTTACCATTTAATAAACATTCTGTTGAATATTCTGAAACTAATTTGACTGGCATAGGCAGCAACAGGGTCCAGTCAACTTAGTTTCAAAATGTTCAGGGGACCTAGTATCATGGGCAGCATACCATGCTAAGAGGTAGCCAGATAACATTGACTTTGTTCACAAATTGTACTTATGCCTCTATTTGTATAGCTAGCAAACACAGCAGCAATGAAGCTTGTTGATAAAGCTACTCAGAATTTACACCCACGTCAAATTCCTGTAATAACTTTGGATCAACCATTATTTTCCATTGCCACGAAGATCCAGTGGACATGGGCAGATATTTTTGGTGAGAACAAATTTGTGGTAATCAATTTGTTGAAACTTCTTGATGACTTCTCAAATGGCAGTTGCTGAAAAACAATTGTTGTAGAATCAGATGCCTCCACCCGAGGTCGAGCTGACGCAATACTGACAGGGTCCCATGTAATTAGATCAAGATATGTTCATCATGTAACAGCAGCAGCCTTACAGTTGTTACTACTCTCTGCATATGATACATATACGAAGTCTTTTTCTTGTCCTGGCCAAGCCATTGATTTCAGCACATGGTGTAGTTTGAATACTAAGGAGATTTCAGGATTCCATTACTGGGCTATTATTTTGGAACTTGAACTACTCGCTATGGAGTTTATTCGCTCAGTGCATGAGTGCAATTTTAATCTCTATCTTCAGTGCCTTGGGAAGATAGTTCCATGGATTTTCTCTTAGAGCCACACAAATTATGCCAGACGGCTGCCAATTCCCATAAAAGATATGGTTCAGCTACAACAACAAGCAACAGCAGTTCATGCAGCCTTCATAAGAGGACATTTTGCCGTACAGCACAAATCTTTTCTGACCAAGCCCATAAACAGATGAATGAGAAGATCAAAGGTGATGGTGGCATTATAGGAATAACTAATAAAACATCTGCCATGATAAGATTGACCACAGCTGGTCCAGAAGTGCCTAGAATTGTTCATGAGTTTGAAAATTCATTTCATCTGCCTACTAAGATAATAACACAACACCATGATCAGAGTGTCTCAATTCAGTCTCAGTTTGTAGAACAAATCAAGACTGTGGTTGCTAAGTTCGAAGAATATGGTAACCCCTTTAGTGGCGCCACCACAGATTTGATAGTGTTGCACACCAAAGCGGTAATGGGAGAGAAGTTAATATCCACTCTTCAAAGCATCAGACAAGTAGGACTGTCACAGTATGAAAAGTCTGTTGATGAAAGACTGGTCAAATGTTCAAGCACCATTTCTGACATCGTCACACAAATGGCATACGTCTTTTTCCAGAAGACACCTCCTAAAAGACAATCAAAGACTTCATATCAAATGAACACTTTAAAGAATTGTTCTCCAGAATGTATATATCGTGCCAATCCAGAAATGGAGATATGGAAGCATTTTTCAGGCACGTGAATAAAGCAGCTCCACCTTCTTTATCAGATGTGGGACAACTGAGAGCATGCACCAAGTCAGACTTTATTGCATCCTTTGAAAGAGTGATCCCTACTACCAGTGGTAGTAACCCTGAAGTTGATGCAAAGATTTTTGATGTTTTTGTTGTCATCAATATGCTGCTCCCCAAATCATGTTCCACTTTTAGTGACTATGTAGAGAAAGTATTCATTTCATATATAATGAGGAATCTTGAATCTTTAAAGTGTCTGGATGTTGTATAGGATCAGTACATTGGCAACAGTTTGAAAGGATGTACCAGGCTGAAAAGAGGTTCAGGATCTCGAATTGTTGTTAAGGCATCCACACAGATCTCGAAGAACTGGCAAAGTTTCATTCGTGTTGATGAAAATAAGAAAGAGCTGCAGAATTTCTTTGCAAATGTGTTGCCAAAGTGATTACTCCAGGAAAACAGCTGAATAGCACATTCGAAAATACAGTTTTGTCTTCTCATGAGTGTGACACTGCACTTAATCTTGCACCATGTACTCATGAGGAAGCGGACACAAGAATACTATTACATGCACTACATTGTGCAAAACATGGTTACCGCAAAGATTTGAACAGAACAGTCGACACAGATGTGGTTGTCCTAGCTATTGCTACATTTCATTCCCAACCACTTGATGAATTATGGATCGATTTTGGTGTGAAGGAAAATTATAAAGTGAAACCAGCCCATACAATTGCAACCACACTTGGGGGGCAGAAGGCTAGAGCATTGCTATTCTTCCATGCCTTCAGTGGCTGTGATACCTCATCCCAGCAGCATTGGGAAGAAAACGACTTGGGACACATGGACATCATTTCCTGAAATCACGGAAGCATTTGCCAACCTGTCAGCCTCATCTGCTACAATCTTTAATGACATAATTGAAAAGCTTTGACAGAACTAGTGAGCGCAACCAGGTAAACCAGGTAAGAAAACTTTTATTTGCAAAGGGAAGGCAGCTAGATCACATACCTCCTCCCACCACCAAACCACAGCCCCCTCCCGCCCCACCCCCATCTAAGGCTGCGCTGGCTGAGTATATCAGAAGATGAGCATATCAAGGAGGACGCTGTTGGGGGCAGGCACTCAAGCAACAATACTTACCAAACCCATGTGATTGGGGATGGACAAAGGATGCAAATGAAAACTGGGTACCTTACTGGTCAGCCCTGAGGCTGCAAACTTTTGCGAAGAATTAATCAAATGTGGCTGCATAAAAGCTTGTATGCCCCCTTGTAAATGCATTAATTCTTCCCCTTCATGCACTGAACTTTGCACTTGTGGTGGCTCATGCTATAGATAGAGTGGTACTAATACACAGCGAGTGCACAGAGCAACTAAAATATGTGATTCCGCCAATGAAATTCAAAATATAACAATTTCGTTGTAAATCCTGCTTTTTGCTTGTGCCATATAGAATATTGATATAAGGAAATAAGCTATGTATTCGTAACTAATCACATCAGCTTCTTTGGATAGTAAAACATATACAAATCATTATTCATCTATATATGTGTCCTAGAAGGTAGGGTATTATATAAATTAGTCTCGAAGGTAGCCATGATGAAATTCAAAATGGCGCCTAAAATATGTGGCTGATCATGTGTGTTCTCCTACCCTTATTGGATAGAGCATACAAAAATCTATAATTAAGCCAATGTTCATGCTTGTTTCACATTTTGTATGATTTTGGTCATTTTTAGTCTTAACCTACTAGACTACTGGCACGTCGTCATTTCCTTCTCCGTTAGTGCACTATATACGGTTCACGCTATGGAGGAATTCGAAGTTTTCAATCTACCCCATGTTTTGAAACCATAAAACATGTGACAACCACCTACAGTTCTACCGTTATATGCTTCAAGCACTATACACAAAGGAATGGCCAAACCCCGGCTGCTCTACCATGCTCGCAAGAGAGAAGGTGAAAGGAGATGAGTCGGGGCCAAAGAGCTGCTGATGTAACCTCGCTCTCACCCACGTCCTCAGGCCGCCCAGCCTAAGATGGAATTGGGCAAACGTATAAGCATCTAAACAGAAAACCGCCTCATGCTAATTAAAATATGAGCCTGCACATGAATATGTTGGCCGTTTTATGTCGATTAAAAACCGATGATCCCATGTTGATGGGGATGGAGTAAGATGGGGGAGAAAGATGACACCTCCACGCCGGTCTTCTCCATAAGTACCAACTTTGTTGGGAAACTATGTCATCAAGGATTGCGGGTTGACATCCGCATGCAGAGGTAACTCTGATTATGGCTACCATACTTCAAACAAGAATCTGTGCTCAACATTCTCAGAGGATGCGATCTTCCCAGAAACTTACCATAGCTACATGGAATGTACGTGGTCTGAGTGCAACAGCAAAGAGGCAAAGGTGCAGACTGTGAATCCTATACCATTGACATCACATGCATTCAAGAGACTAAAGTATCTAAGCACATAGAGCAGCAACTATTGACAGGCCATAAGCTAGTGCTCATGGAGCAAAAAAGAGCCACATACCAGGGTTTAGACTTCGTAATCGGACAAAGGGGTTTTGATCATGTCATTAGTTTTGGATACGTCAGTGATCGCGTTGCATTCACCGACCTGACCATAAGACCATAAGCAAGTCATTACATGCCTTCTGATGAACGATCTCTACCTAATATATACACACCATACCAGGAAAGAGGGTAGAGTCACATGGTCTACAACCTACCCAAGCTTATCAGCGATACTGACACTCATGATGAACCCTAGCACCCGTTCTCAGGAGTATCACTAGCACCAATTAAAACAGCAGACGCTGAGAAGGCACTTAAAGCCCTGAACAATGGATCTGCATCTAACCATGATGGCATAAGCAATGAAATATTCAAATATGCAAGTGACATTATCTCAAAACCGATCACGCACCTAATCAATTCAGCTTTCATGCACCACCTTCCAATCGACGCTGTAGGTCAAGGCACCCTTATCGCACTACCCAAGCCAAAGAAGCCACCTGCCCCCCCCCCCTCCCCGCCCCACCATCAGCCAATCTGCAGCCAATTGTGTCGCTGATCAGCATACAGAAAATCATATCCAATGTTACTCTATGCCGCATCCGAGACAAGATCGATGAGTCCACCGGATCATGCCAAGGTAGCTTCAAACGTGGATGCAGCTGTGCAGACATTGTATGGGCTCAACGTATGCTTGTGTCGGTAGTCATGTCCAAGCAGTGGGGCTTCCAGAAAATGGGCATTGACATGTTATGAGCTTTCGACACTACTAAGCACTCAAAGATCCTAGATATACTACGCCAGGCCAGTTGCAATGAAGATGAGCTACGACTAGTGAGACTACTGCTTGCAGATACCAAACTGAGAGTACGAGTCAAGTGAAGTGGATAGAGTTTAAGACATCCTACATTTACAATTCGCTTCGAAAAATCGTAATAAAGTTATCAAGATTCGTAGGAGCGATGCAAAACCTGTGCTAATGTTAGACAGATATAGCGGACACGACACGCCGCTATCATCCCGAACGGAGAGGCTTAGAACTAAGATTGTTGCTTTGTTTTTGTTCATGCGTACCGTGATCTCCGTTGACCACATTGTGCATTATATATATAGTAGTAATATGAAATATGCTAATAATATCAAATAGGAGGCTAAACTTCAAATGGCTGTGGTACAGCAACTAATTGTGACGTTATTAAAGTACTGCACTGATGACTAATAGGTGCACCACAAAGGAATATATATATATATATATATATATATATATATATATATATATATATATATATATATATATATATATATATATATATATATATATATATATATATATATATATATATTGATAATATTATACCATTGTTCAAAATAGTGGTACCGTAAGGTCGAGTGCGACCACCGTTATGAATATTTACATAATTATTTTGCATTGTGAACGGTGTCAGCAATTAAACGGCACCGAAAAGTCAGATGTGACCTCTATATTTCATTATATGTGTAATTATAATATAACGGCCAATCAAGTTATTATTCTTATTAATTAGTGTATAGAAATCACAAAAGAAAACTCCGCCACGTTACTTAGGGCTGTGTTAAGGAACTACTGGAGTTTCCTGATAGCCAGAATCAAAATGGTGATGACCACACATTCACTCACCCCACCCCGTGTATTTTAGCATACATTATGCTACCAAAGTAGGAACCACCGCGAAAATACAAATAAATGCTATTATAACATTCCAGCAGTGTGTCCTTTGGGCAACTTTCTTTAAACTGAACGCAGCTAAAACGGTAACTCCAGGGTACGGATCTCACATGATCCGCACTCTAAACATTAGGTGACAGATAAAGACACGGATCGCCATCTAACTCAAACGGTTACTGGGTGTGGCCTAAGAGCCCAGCACGCCCTCTGGGAAGGGCATCATAGATTGAAATCGGTTTCTCTCTCCCCACCGTAAATAAGCTAAAGAAAAACTGCTTTCTAAAAATGCTTTTGTAATGTAACTTGTCCCTGTCTTGTTATTTGTGGTTACGCTGCGGTATGCAGAGGGGTCGCTTTGAGGTTATGAAACTACCACCAGGCAACGTGTTACGCGCTGTCGGTCTGAGGAGAGATGCTCCGTGGCGGTACCGGCAACGGTACCGAGCATCCTGGCCAGGAAGACGTACTCGTTAAAGTA
>CM067365.1:67937953-67950453 GCA_034401795.1 Chaetoderma sp. LZ-2023a
CGTTTTATGTGTTCCTCGGTTCTTTCTTGACAAAGCTACCTTTGTGAGCATAGTCGAATAGGTATATTGACTTGAGCATCTAACCATTGGCACCCGACCGCGTGACACAAATTGGCACACGAGGAACATTGGCACCCGACCACATGAAAGACATTGACACACATGGAACATTGCCAACGACGGCATGTCAGACATTGGCACGTGCAACATTGGCACTGACCATGTGGTACACATATCTACACGTAACACATTGACACTCGAACACGTGGTATACTGTGACACACGTGTAACAATGACACTCGAACACGCGGTATGCATTGAAACACATGCACCATTGACACTCGAACACGTTGTACACATTGACACACGTGGAACATTGACAATCGAACACTTGGTATGCATTGATACACTTGACACATTGACACTCGAACACGTGGTATACATTGACACACCTGTAACATTGACACTCGAAAACGTGGCATACATTGACACACGTATACCATTGACACTTGAACACGTGGTATACATTGACAGGCGTGTAACATTGACAGTCGAACACGTGGTATACATTGACACACGTGCAACATTGGCACTCGAACACGTGGTATCCATTGACACACGTGTAACATTGACACTCGAACACGTGGTATACATTGACACGCGTGTAACCGTGATACTCGAGCACGTAGTATACATTGACACACGTGTAACATTGACATTCGATCACGTGGTATACAGCGACACACGTGGTATACGTTGACACACGTGAAACAATGACGCTCGAACACGTGGTATACATTGATACACGTGCAACATTGGCACTCGAACACGTGGTATACATTGACACACGTGAAACATTGACACTCGAACACGTGGTATACATTGACACACGTGGAACATTGACACTCGAACACGTGGTATACATTGACACACATGGAACATTGACACTCGAACACGTGGTATACATTGACACACGTGTAACATTAACACTCGAACACGTGGTATACATTGACACGCGTGTAAGCTTGACACTCGAACATGTGATATACATTGACACACGTGTAGCATTGACACTGGAACACGTGGTATACATTGACACACGCGAACCAATAACACTCGAACACGTGGTATACATTGACAGACGTGTAACATTGACACCCGAACACGTGGTATACATTGACACACGTGGAAAATTGACACTCGAACACGTGGTATACATTGACACACGTGTAACATTAACACTCGAACGACTGGTATACATTGACACGGGTGGAACATTGACACTCGAACACGTGATATACATTGACACACTTGAAACATTGACAATCGAACACGCGGTATACATTGACACGCGTGTAACCTTGATACTCGAGCACGTAGTATACATTGACACACGTGTAACATTGACATTCGATCACGTGGTATACAGCGACACACGTGGTATACGTTGACACACGTGAAACAATGACGCTCGAACACGTGGTATACATTGATACACGTGCAACATTGGCACTCGAACACGTGGTATACATTGACACACGTGAAACATTGACACTCGAACACGTGGTATACATTGACACACGTGGAACATTGACACTCGAACACGTGGTATACATTGACACACGTGGAACATTGACACTCGAACACGTGGTATACATTGACACACGTGTAACATTAACACTCGAACACGTGGTATACATTGACACGCGTGTAAGCTTGACACTCGAACATGTGATATACATTGACACACGTGTAGCATTGACACTGGAACACGTGGTATACATTGACACACGTGAAACAATAACACTCGAACACGTGGTATACATTGACACACGTGTAACATTGACACTGGAACACGTGGTATACATTGACACACGGGAAACATTGGCACTGACCATGTGGCACACATATCTACACGTAACACATTGACACACGTGGAACATTGACAATCGAACATGTGATATACATTGACACACGTGTGACATTGAAACTCGATCACGTGATAAACAGTGACACACGTGTAGCATTGACAATCGAACACGTGGTATACATTGACACACGTGTAACATTTACAATGGAACACGTGGTATACATTAACACACGTGTAACATTAACACTCGAACACGTGGTATACATTGACAGACGTGTAACATTGACACCCGAACACGTGGTATACATTGACACACGTGGAAAATTGACACTCGAACACGTGGTATACATTGACACACGTGTAACATTAACACTCGAACGACTGGTATACATTGACACGGGTGGAACATTGACACTCGAACACGTGATATACATTGACACACTTGAAACATTGACAATCGAACACGCGGTATACATTGACACGCGTGTAACCTTGATACTCGAGCACGTAGTATACATTGACACACGTGTAACATTGACATTCGATCACGTGGTATACAGCGACACACGTGGTATACGTTGACACACGTGAAACAATGACGCTCGAACACGTGGTATACATTGATACACGTGCAACATTGGCACTCGAACACGTGGTATACATTGACACACGTGAAACATTGACACTCGAACACGTGGTATACATTGACACACGTGGAACATTGACACTCGAACACGTGGTATACATTGACACACGTGGAACATTGACACTCGAACACGTGGTATACATTGACACACGTGTAACATTAACACTCGAACACGTGGTATACATTGACACGCGTGTAAGCTTGACACTCGAACATGTGATATACATTGACACACGTGTAGCATTGACACTGGAACACGTGGTATACATTGACACACGTGAAACAATAACACTCGAACACGTGGTATACATTGACACACGTGTAACATTGACACTGGAACACGTGGTATACATTGACACACGGGAAACATTGGCATTGACCATGTGGCACACATATCTACACGTAACACATTGACACACGTGGAACATTGACAATCGAACATGTGATATACATTGACACACGTGTAACATTGAAACTCGATCACGTGATAAACAGTGACACACGTGTAGCATTGACAATCGAACACGTGGTATACATTGACACACGTGTAACATTTACAATGGAACACGTGGTATACATTAACACACGTGTAACATTAACACTCGAACACGTGGTATACATTGACAGACGTGTAACATTGACACCCGAACACGTGGTATACATTGACACACGTGGAAAATTGACATTCGAAGACGTGGTATACATTGACACACGTGTAACATTAACACTCGAACGCCTGGTATACATTGACACGGGTGGAACATTGACACTCGAACACGTGATATACATTGACACACTTGAAACATTGACAATCGAACACGCGGTATACATTGACACACGTGAAAATCGACACTCGAACACGCGGTATACATTGACACACGTGCACCATTGACACTCGAGCACGTTGTACACATTGGAGCACGTGGAACATAGACAATCGAACACTTGGTATACATTAACACACGTGACAGATTGACACTCGAACACGTGGTACTCGAACACGTGGTATACATTGACACACGTGTAACATTGATACTCGAAAACGTGCTATACATTGACACAAGTGGACCATCGACACGTGAACATGTGGTATACATTGACAGGCGTATAACATTGATACTCGAAAACGTGGTATACATTGACACAAGTGTACCATCGACACGTGAACTCGTGGTATACATTGACACATGTGTAACATTGATACTAGAAAACGTGGTATACATTGACACAAGTGTACCATCGACACTTGTACACGTGGTATACATTGAGAGGCGTATAACATTGGCACTCGAACACGCGGTATACATTGTCACGCGTGTAACATTGACACTCGAACACGTGGTATCCATTGACGCACGTGTAACATTGACACTCGAAACGTGGTATACATTGACACATGGGTAACATTGACACTCGAACACGTGGTATACATTGGCACGCGTGAAACAATGGCACTCGAACACGTGCTATACATTGACACAAGTGTAACATTGCCAGTCGAACACGTGGTATACATTGACACACGTGTAACTCTCTCTTGTTATAGTATAGTTTCGTGCTCGGTCCCCTATATACATGTATCGCTTCGCTTCTATGGCCGTGTTCTCACTAAAGAGTTAAATATACTGAACCAAAAAAGTTTAGCAATACTGAGAATATTACTGTACAAATGTTATTTAACAAAAACAATAAATTGATTCAAATATATTATTTAATTGATAGGTCATTTTCCAATTTGAACAACAGTCTCTTGTTACTGTAGTGCTAGCATCGCGCCTTTAACACGGCATCATTCAACGGAAGGGTCCAATTTAAATAATGGCACTGAGCTGTCAATCCCGGTTGTGACCTCCGCGCTCATTAACCACGGCCGTACATCGCTTTCTCATGCTTCGAATTAAGCACCTGATGTCACGAACAGGAATCGCATCCCATTCCTGGAGCAGTGCAGCTTCCAGCTCCCGCACGTTGTGAAGATGTGGATGGTTCTCACACACCATACGGCCAAGAATGTCCCACACGTGTTCGATAGGAGACAGGTCCGGTGATCGCGCTGGCCAGTCCATCACCGGAACGTTGTTAGCCTCACGGAAATCACTGGTGACACTAGCTGAATGAGGACGGGCGTTGTCTTGCTGGAACATAAAGTCTGTATTATGCTGCATAAAAGGCATGACAACAGGGGCGACAACTTCTTCACAGTAACGTTGAGCCGTTAAATCTCCGCGAATCACAATAAGTTCTGTTTTGCCATTTTCATGGATTCCAGCCCACACCACGACACTGCCGCCACCGAATCTGTCGTGCTGAATGATGTTGGCTGCATCATACAGTTCTCCTAAACGTCGCCAAACCCGTTGCCTACCATCCGCCACATCCACACAAAAACTCGACTCATCACTGAACAAAACGTGGCTCCATTGTTGAGCACGCCATCGCTGATGAGTTCTTGCCCATGCAAACCGATTCTCGATGTGACGCTCTGTAAGCTGAACAGCAACAACTGGACGACGGGCATGCCGTCCAGCATCATGGAGTCTGTTTCGCACAGTTTGTGCATGCACTGTAGTGCAGGTAGCGGTGTGCAAATTACGGGACAGCCGCGGCGCAGTCTCAAACCTGTGACGTCGTGATGACGTCACTAAGTAGCGGTCTTCTCGTGGTGTTGTTGCTCTCGGTCTGCCAGATCGTGGTCGGTCAGTAACATGTCCAGTTTCCTGCTCACGTTGGCGGAGACGGGAAATGGTTGAGGCGTGAACATTAAAATGTCGAGCAACAGCCCGAACCCTCTGCCCAGCGAGTCTTCCCATTGCTTCATGGCGCTGATTTTCGGGTAGCCCTGGGCGGCGGCCTATGTTCGGCAGGGTAAACTTTTAAGCGTTTTCTGTTAACGTTCCATATCTGCTTTTGCAATATGGTGAATTTGTGCCCTCGCTACCCGCCAATGTGGGCCAGTGCATGAAAAATGCATTTTCACATGCCGTAAGCGTCCGGCCGAGAAGTGCAAGAAATGATTTGCATTTCTTCATGATCAGAGAGACATTACATTGACGAAACATGCCTGCAAATTTGGTTATAAATGGACGCATAGTTTTAATACAACAAACCAAACTTCACTGTTGCTAAACTTTTTTGGCTCAGTATATAATTGTTGACATTTCGACAGTATAGTCTATAATTACTGTCTCTACGTTTCGGCTTGGGGCCTGAGTGAATGTGTCATGTGGACACCGGTGTTGATCACCGTCGGTTACCGTGTATACAGGGACGTTTTGGTAACGAGTTTAGTCATTCTACGGTCAGTCGCCGGAGTGTCAACACGTTTTATTAGTAATATCTTATTGTATATGATATGTTTTGAGAATTTTAAGGGCAAAGATTTGTTTTGGTGAGGTATCATGCGGTTTGAAAGAATTTCTGCAAAGTATTTTGCAAATATTTTTCAGGATGGAGTCATGGCATCAGGATGGAGTCCGTCAGCCTATCTGAGGTGTGCTATGTCAATCAGAGCTACGGACACAGGTTTCCGGAAAGAGCCATCCGGGGTTTCCTGGGCGTCTATAGCACACCTATGAAGGTTAATGTAGTTACATTTGTAACTGTATTTTCAATTGGAAATATTAAACTACTGCGGCTGACTAAGTAAAGCAAAACTATTGTTTTGTCATTTGTGCATAGGCCTATAGGTTAGGAGAGACTCAGGAATAACACCAGACTTCACGCAGAGTCATCTCATTCATAGCTATGACTTCTGCTAAAAACGCAAAGATATATAATGACAAACGCAGCATTTTATTATTCCATGTTTGAAAGTATTCTTAGTTGTTTACTTAAACCATCCGACCTTTATGTTAACCCGTTGAACCCGAAAATCCAAATACGAAAATCCATCTAGAATTTAATCCATATTTTGTTAGATATTTTGAAAATAATTTGACTGGTTGCTGTTGCTGTCAATGGCTCAAATTGTTCCGATCACACCCGAGAGGGTGGACTCTTATGCCGTGTTCTCACTAGAAAGTTAATCGGAAATAACGCCATACTTCAGTCTCTAGTGAGAACGCGGCCTAAGCTGAAGAAAACTAGCACATGCGCTGACGTGGTTCTTGTTCCTGTTGCTATGAGTGCTGCAATTTTGACTAACATAGCCCTATTGGCTAATTCCTCAGCTCTAACCGAGCGAATGCATAATCGATGTACAGGGTTGCTATATCGGATTGCTGTATGTGGAGCAAATTTTCCACTAATGCCCACAGTTACGTAAGCGTAGACGACGCTGATCTCATCTCAAATGTTGCATTGCACGGATAAAATATAGTGTATAGATTCCATATCATTCATATCCTGTCACATTCCCTTATCTGTATCGCAGTTATCAGCTTTGTAACATCGCGCAGACGTTGAACAGTGATCGCCGCCATTTTGTCTCCTCAAGCTATAGTGTGAGATGTCATGTACGGGCCAATGCATTACATTCTTTATTATGTAATACTCATCCCGTTGAATATTTTGAAACTAATTTGACTGGAAGTTGTTGCTGCATATGTTATACCACATTGCCAAACTACAGTTGGCACCTCGACTGAGCGTATATACCGAGGCAGACACACAATGTTTTTCCTGATTGGTTGAAAAACAAATCATGACAGCCATCAATAGGGTGTAGAAATGTACCAACATTTAACTACTAAAGCCGGAATATCTTTCCTTAGCGCCATGATAAATAGCATAAAATTGCCTGGATAGTTTATGAGCGCCGTGTTAGATCACCTGAATAGCTATCAATAGATGGGATTAATTATCGTTTAATTTCGCATCGTCGTCGTTTCTAAACCCTAGTTTTCTAACAGACACTATTCAAAATGAATCGTTGCGTATTTGCTGAAAGCAATTGAAATAATACGATCTTTTTTCAATATATAGAGTGATTATAGGTTTAGAAGTGCGTACGTACGCGCGTTCGGTGTGGTATAATCGATATGTCTATATAGTACGTTCTTTAACATCTAGGTAACTGCAATGTGATGGTAAAGATATACATTCACTTTCATGTATAATAACTGTTTTTTATTATTTTCAAAACCATGTTAATATAAGTCGTTGCTGCCTAGGACAGCAACAGCTTTCAGCAAAAGTGGTATTTCCTCCGACGACGACCTATTTGGAATAAATATGTATACATCTACATTGATGTACATCGCTTAGAGAGTGCAGTGGCATGGAATTTAGCGCAGTATAAATGCACTATCTATCTATCTATCTATCTATAGATCTATCTATCTATCTATCTATCCATCCATCCATCCATCCATCCATCCACCCACCCACCCACCCATCAACCCACCCATCCATCCATCCATCTATCTATCTATCTATCCATCCAGCCAGCCAGCCAGCCACCCACCCACCCACCCACCCACCCACCCACCAATCCATCCATCCATCTATCCATCTATCTATCTATTTATCGATCTATCTATCTATCTATCTATCTATCTATCTATCTATCTATCTATCTATCTATCTATCTATCTATCTATCTATCTATCTATCTATCGATCTATCTATAGATCTATTTTACTATTGTTAATCTATACTGTTGGAGTCGTAGAAAAGCTCTATGGGGAGTACGTAGGGATCCCTGGCCACCATTGGTTTCGAAGGGGGTCCATAAATCCTACCCTTGGAAATGTTGTGAATTAGACGCGCCAAGATGAAATTGTCTGTATTTGGAAGATAAACAGCATCTTTTTGCGCACTGGTTCATATATGCTGATGAATATTTTAAGGCAGGTGTGAATTTCCCAGCAAAATTTAACACATCATCTGACCGACAGATAGACAGACGAATAGGCTACCGAATTTGCAGACAAATCTATTGGCAAACTTATAGGCCCAATAGTCATAACTAAAATTAATTCAACTGACAGTAATATGTCATTTACAGACTTTTCTATGCGTAACCTACATTGGTAGGTCTCTTGTTTTGTATCTTAAGTGTGTTTCTGTTTGCGCACATCTAATTAGAAAATAATGAACATGCGTGCATTCATTCGTCTGTTTGTTCGTTCGTTCGTCCGTTCATTTGTCCATTCGTTGTATCGTTGTTTCGTTCGATTGTGCGTACGTGCGTGTATATATATTATCATTACCTTTCAATGCTAATTATGTTCCCTCGAGCTGAATTATACAACACTAACTTCACAATGATAAAAAACTGTATCTGCCCTGCTTTTTATAGGCCGAGACCCAGAACACTCTTTTTAGAGGCCTGTAGCACGCGTGTAGTTATTGCGCATCCCACCCTCCTGGGAATTCAGATTAAATAAATACACAAATCGAATATCTCGCCGAGTCATCTCATTCATAGCTATGAATCCCGTATTCATCAACAACAGTGATGCTGCATATTATGATGAAGTCGATGATTAGATGCTATACCTGTATGTATTTTAGAACACACCCTGGAATGTACGTCCATACTTTCCTACCATCAGAATACCTGTCCACATATTTTACCCCGATTTCTGTGTGTAGAAGCAAGTAGCTAGACTATGCTGCATTGGAAAGAGCATTTCATATCCTCTTATTTTCTAGCCCCGGTCTTCCCAAACAGCAAACGCACAACACAGTAGTTTCTAACCTCGGTCATGGTAATGGGTACGTGTGGGCGTGTCATATGCGTCAACCCTGTACGTCAATTTCAAGAGAACACCAGCGAACAGATATTGTATATTTTGAAACTTATTTTATTGGACGCTGTTGCTGCCATAGGCCCAACAGCGGTCGACGTGGTTTCAAAATAATCTTCATTTTATCATAAATGTTTTTCGTTTGGGGTCTGTACGTTTTATAACGCGTTGAATGTTTGTTTATCAAGTACATGATTTAACATCAAAACGAATGAGATTTCAGTTTCACAAATTCTTTTCGCTTACTGGCTATCGAAGACTCGGGTCTGTCACTCAAAGGAATGACGTCATAATCAATTGTGTCACAGATATGATGACGTCACAGTCATTATGGATAAAAAATTACGTATCTAGCTTCGGCAAGTGTGCGAATTGCATGTCTAGGATAGAATTACTATTTAATAAACGTTACGTTGAATACTTTGACACTAATTTGACTGGGCACTATTGCTGCCATATAATAATAATAATAATAGTACATTTATAATGCGCTGAAATCCATGCATGTAATGCATGCTCTAAGCGCTTACAATTGATATTTATGTATAAGCCTGTTTAAAAAGATATGTCTTGAGATTTGATTTGAAACTGGATAGAGTGGGAGAGATTTTGATATCAAATGGTAAATTATTCCAGTTAGACGAAGCAGCAAAAGAGAAAGTTTTGTGGCCATATGTTTTTGTGCAAACGTTTGGAATTTCTAATAACATTTGATCTGCAGATCTGAGTTGCCGAGGAGGATTGTATATCTGTACAAGCTCAGACAGATAATCTGGCGCAGAGCCGTAAACACACCGATATGTTAGACTTAGAATTTTTAACAGTATTCTTTGTTCAATCGGAAGCCAATGCAGATCTTGCATGACTGGACTAATGTGTGCATGCTTGTTGCTTAAGGAAACAATTCGTGCAGCCGTGTTCTGAATTTTTTAGAGCCTAGAGATGAGTTCCTTAGGGGCACCGATAAGAAGGCTATTGCAATAGTCCAGTCTTGATATCACTAGGGCTAACACAAGCATGATGGCCGCTTCTCGTGTAATGTACTTTCTAATGTTCCCGATATTGCGCAGCTGCTATATAACAGATCTTACAGAGATAATTAACATGTTGTTCCATACTCAATTCACTGTCCAGCATAACGCCGAGATCCTTTACATAATTAGATAGCTGAATCTGACTTGAACCAACTGTGATGGTATTTAACTCTGTCTTAGCCCGTCTAATTTTAGGTCCAACAAGTATAGCTTCAGTTTTGTCATCATTTAACATCAACATGTTTGAAGTCATCCACAATTTGATGTTATCACAGCAATCAGTTATTTCTCGACTAGCTGTATGGCCGGCGGAAACGGATGGCAGGAAACTATTGATAAGCTGGGTGTCGTCAGCATAGAGATGACGCTGAAGATTATGCATCTGGATGACGGATCCTAGTTGATGAGTATACAACGTAAATAGCACATGCCCTAATATAGACCCTTGCGGTACGCCACATGTAAGCTTGACTGACTCTGAAAGAGTACCGTTTATATAGACTGATTGGTATCTGTCTGTAAAGTACGAATGAAACCAATTTAAGGCAAAGCCTGATACACCAAACACGCGATTTAATTGAGACAAAAGCTTTTGATGATCAATTGTGTCAAAAGCGGCACTTAGGTCGAGTAAAAGCAGGAGAGACACATTGCCTTTATCGACAGCAGAGCGAATGTCATTTAAAACTCTTAGTAATGCTGTCTCTGTACTATGACATTGTCTATACGCGGATTGAAATGGTTCATAGAGCTTGTGTGTTGTTAAATGTACAGATAGGCGTTTACATACTGCCCTTTCAACAAGGTTGGACATAAATGGCAGATTAGAAACGGGTCTATAGTTCTTTAATGTATCCTGGTCTAGTCCTGGCTTTTTAAGTAGTGGTTTGATCACAGCTCGCTTGAAAGGCGGTGGCATAATACCGGACTGTATGCTAGAGTTAACGATTTGAGTAATTATTGGAAGTAAAGTGTCAATGCAGCAACAACACCCAGTCAAATTAGTTTCAGACTCCTAAACCGCTTACCTGTATAGTTACCTTGCTATTTGGATGCTGTGAATTCAGGGTTAGATCATAGTTATAAATGGGCGGGGCATTTCTATAAATGGGTGGGACATAGCTATAAATAGGCGGGGCATAGCTAGAAATAAGCGAGACATAGCTAGAAATGTGCGGGTCATAGCTAGTAATGTGCGGGGCATAGCTAGAAATGTGCGGGACATAGGTAGGAATGGATGGAACACATGCAGAAATTGGCTGGATATAGACAGAAATGGGCGGGATATAGGTAGGAATGTGCGTGGCATAGCTCTAAATGGGCGTGGCATAGCTCTAAATCAGCGAGGCATGACTCGAGATGGGCGTAAAATACGTAGAGGTGGATCGCTATATTGCAAAGATGATAACTGGCGTTCATTTTGGCATCATCGTCGATGTACTGTGTTGCTGTCTAATAAGATAAAGAGCAATAACTTTCAGTACCATTGTCTTCACGATTGTAGACCACCATTTCTTCTGTTGATGCTCTAGCAATAAATCCATCTTGCGTCAACAGCACCTCCAAGCCCTCAAATACTACTTATTAAGTTAAGGGACGGATCAGACTTGTCACTCGAGTATATGACGTCATAATCAATTAACACATCTGCTGTCAAGCTAAGCATTAAATGGTAAGAGAAACCATTCTCTTTAGCAGTATTGAGGAAAGCTAATTTTGCAAGCCAATATAAGACTATTTCTGAAGATGTACCACAGTTAATCCAGTGAGAAATTTTCAAAAAAATAGAATTATCTTGCTTTGCAAATGAACACTGATTACGTAACAGTTTGAATTTTCTAGACGTTTTAATGTTCAAGCTTTCTGAAACAGCCTCGATTTACAAGACAACAGAACGCTTTTTGTAAGTTCCATTGGTAAATTAAAAAGATTTCTTGTCTTTGCCTTCGCTGATTAAAGATATTCGACAGCTTACTCATCTTTACCTAAGTTCCGAACACACTTTGACTTTATTGGGATCGATCGATCCCTGCACTCTTGAATATCAATTTCCAGAAATCTATACATGTAAGTTGTTGGATATTTTGGAATTAATTTGGCTGTGCGCTTTTCCTGCCTAGGGCAACAACAGCGCCCAGTCAAATTAGCTCCAAAATATTCAACATTATGTTTATTAAATAGTAAAGACATACAATTCGTACAACAATGCTTAGTCTGTCACCAATCAAGCGTTCGTGACGAACTTATTCACGCCATTC